>BMAO01030321.1:0-139595 GCA_019973975.1 Trichonephila clavata
GGTTATTGTTGTTGTAATTTCTCGGATATAATTTAATTCTGGCAGCGAGAATTTTTTTCGTAGGTTAAAACAAGGTAGGTTATGACAAGTGCAATATATTGAACGTGATGTAAACCCTCGAACTTTACAAAGTCAAAATCCTCTGCAACCTTGAATAACAAAACAACTACAAAAATATGTCTTTGGTGTAAATCAGTGTGACAATATCGTCCATCGGCTCTTCTCTATAATCTCACTCTACTTATATATTATTCTATAGGGACGTTCTTTTGTGGCGAGGCTTTGTTCCTAGCTTAAAGTTCAAATGTGAATGGGTAGAAGGAAATCCGAATTGGAGAGGATAGATCTCCCGGTAGCCCATTGTTACACAATACCGCTCAAAAAGCATCTAAAGACACAAAAATACTTTACTATCTACGAGAGCTTTATAGGATCTCCTCAACCTCGAATCACAATTAGCAAAGAGAAAAGTAAAAACATCTAATAACTGACTGGAAGAGAAATTTCCTTTCGGCTCGGTTGTTAAAACCGTAGCAAAAAACATATGACTGTGGGCCGATGAATCGGTATTTCTAATCATATGCCGAAACCTAGGTCAACATAGTTTAAAGCCCTGTACTACATAGGACAACCCTGTACATAGGTACAACATAGGATAACCCTGTATAGAGAACATGCCCTGTTCTTGATACAGGGTTCCCCAAGATTATAGGGACAAAATTTACTCAATTGTAGGGGATATCACAAGGATTGAGATTTGTATAGCAACCCATGACTGGAAACTTCATGGGAAAGTAGTATGGCAGGTATAAGAAATGAAGAAACAGAAGACTGAGATTATCTGAAATATTTATTGGTCAAAGATATTACATGTACTGTTGCATTACTCTTTGAAGATGATATGGGTGTAAGCAGTGGCTTAACGAAGAATATTAGGCCCCCACTACAAAGTCAGGTTTTGGACCCAAAGCTGGACGTTACAAAGGATAAATGGTAACTTCGGTTTGGGAACCCTAGGATCTTGGTACTCCCCCCCCCGTGATGTGGGGGAGTACATTACGTCACTAGATGTAAGCCTTCACGTTGCAAAGCACGATGAACAGTATTCAGAGATCCTCCTACTGTAACAGGGACGGCTCGTACGCTGGTTCTCAGGTTCCTTCGAACGGTATCCAACACATTGTTTTTCATTCTGGGAGTTCGAGTTACTCATGACCTCCCTAACTATGCATATTACCTCGCAATGATCCACATTCATACAAATTGTGATTCAAATCAGTAAGCATCCAACGATCCTGTGATTCACTTTGTGAATATCTTTTACAATACGATCTTTCTGCTGCTCGTGCATATTATCTACCAATCAATAAATCAGGCGCATGTCTGCAAGATCAATGTTCGTGAAACGTTCCGTACTCCTTTGTAGTTGATGACAGTTCAAATGACTGTGGAAATGCAGGGCTGTGTTCTCCATTGCTCTTGTGAACAACGCCACCTAACGCTGAACAGAGACGTTTCCGAACATGGGTTTCTATGCAACTCTGAATCCTCTCTATGTCCTCTACCTTTCTTTAAAGTTTATCCAATAATCCTGGGACTCTCTGTATTCATGTTCATGTGTCTTTTGTATAAAAAATTTCCAAATCTTCTGGCCTAGAGTATTTATAGTTTTTTTAAATGCTTGTTAAATTGGGTTTCTTAGTCAAATAACCTTAAGTCACTGTGGTAGCTTAGAGGTCAGGGCCACAAACTTGTCGTCAACGTGTAATATCAAGGTCTAGTGCAACTGAAAACCCGCCCCGTTGAGAGACTGATGCACATTAAATCAGTCGAGGCTCATTGTACTCACATTGGTGGAGTGAGGAAGTTTGGTGAGTGGAAGGTCAGCTCAGATCCTCGTCATTTGACCACGGTACAAAATTACGAGGTCCGTCACCAATAGCCCTCGTATTGTCTTATAGTGCTCCGTTAACCCCTTGACTACGAGACCATGCTTTCTAGCGTGTTCGCAAGTTCCAGATTTCTAAGGATACTGACCCTGACGTTACTGCGCCCATTTCATTTTTCCTATTGACGCTGACAATGGCGCACTTTCGTTCGTGTTTCGTTTCGATTTCAAAAGTGTGTATAATTCTTTTTGTTGCTTATTTTTACTTTTTCTTGCTAATATGGCACAGTCGTTAGATGTTAACGAAAATTAACATCTAACAGTGAATGAGAATATTTGCCGGAAACCGATGAAAATAAGACAGTGACTCTGAAACGGATTTATGATACGGAAGAAGATTAAGAACTGGAGCAATACACTTACATAACGCATGTGGAAAAGCTTTTTGTTCCAAAAAACGTTTCGAGCAATTTCATAAAGATTTGTAATTTTAATTCTAATTTTCCTATAACCCAAACATTTGCTAACTTTACTTTTGTAATTTTGCTCAGTCCGAATAAAAGAAAATCTACCTTATAATGTTTCCTGTGCTGGTTATCTTGGTTATACACCTAAATAAGCCATGTGCCCATATGAGGTTACACAATGGGATTTTGCCCTATACATATTATATATCCACTAGTTTTACATTTTCGCAAACGGTTGATAAACACTCATTACACTTATGTGTTTTACCCTACTATTTTTAATTAAATATATTTACGTAGAATATCTTTAATTATATATCGTTACCTTTAACATTTTTTAATCCATAGGTTCCACATCTGAAGTAACACCCACAGGCTCTGTATATGGCAGTCATTTGACTGGTCCTTTTTTCGAAATCAAATGGCCGAACTTGAGTACTATCGGAGACTATGGTTAAAGAGTGCATTGTGTCTATAATGTCCATCGGCTGGGATCCGAACACTTGCAACCTTCGAGTGACTTTCGTCACCTTCGATCTCGGAGATGGCAGAGATTGCCCAAGACAGTTTGTGCAGATAGGAACGCCCACACTGTGTGGTCGTCTATCCTCTTATACCACACGTAAATTTTAGTACCAGTTCCTTGTATCTTTAGAAAGTATAATTGATGTAACAAATTTTTGTACATTGGTAGGATTTTTCACTAATATATATATATATATTATATATATATATATATATATATATATATATGTAAGGATAATGAAATTAAATCTAAAATTAAATCCTAGACCACTTCTAAATTTTATTTTCCCGTTACATCTTCAAGTATTAAATTTATTACCCAGTTCGGGAATGAAGAACACATGGCCTTAACAGCAGTTTACCGCTCTGACCATTAGTTTTTATTTCCTATATGTCATGCTTAAATTCTCAAGTATACCTCTTCAATAAGACATATACTTGAAGACATCTGGCTTATGAGAAGCCGCGGACTCTTGATTTTTAACACGTGTCCGTCTCTCTCTCTTACAAATGAGATAAGAAGTGATTTCATGGAATAAAGACGGTTAAAATAAAATGTCTTTATGTTCACTTGCAAAACACGACATATATATATATATATACACTGCTGGCCACCGTAAATGCAACACCTTGAAGGAAGCACGCAAATAACATGAAATTTACAACATGCATTAGCGGAGGTGAGACATGCAAATGATTAGAATTTCAGCGCAGATACACATCACGCACGCCTGTGGCGCCACCTCAAAGCGCTATTTAAGGCTTGGAGATTTCGACGATTTCAAGTTCGGCAATTGTGTTTTTGTGGTTTTTTCAAAAAACGATCAGTTATGTCTCGTAGAAAACAGCCATCAGCTTTTGGTCAAGTATCCGAGTTAGACAGAGGAAGGATAGTGGCCTACCGAGATTGTGGATTATCTTTCAGGGAAATCGGTAGTCGGGTTGGACGAAACCAAACAACTGTAATGCGGATATGTGACCGTTGGATGCTGGAATGTACGACGAACCGACGTGGTCGATCGCATCCACCACAGTACACCACTTCACATGAGGACAGGCAAATTGTGCGCATGGCAGTGACAGATCGCTCAGTCACATCACGAACCATAGCACAGCACATTGAGTCTATAACGCATCATTCAGTGTCTGCGCGTACCATTCGACGCCGTGTACAGCAGAGTGGACTGTCCGCAAGACGTCCATTGCTTGGTCTACCCTTGACGTAGAACCACACACGTCTCCGCCGCCAATGGTGCGATGAAAGAAGGATGTGGGCGGCAGAATGGAATGAAGTTGTCTTTACTGACGAGTCACGCATCTGTCTGCAAAACCACGATGGTCGGATTCGAGTCTGGAGACACCGTGGAGAGAGGATGCTGAACAGCTGCGTTATGCATCGCACACTGGTCCTGCACCGGGTAGTATGGTAAGGGGCGGTATTGGATATCACTCTCGCACTCCTCTAGTACGCATTGCCGGTACTTTAAACAGCCAGCGCTACATCTCGGAGGTGTTGGAGCCAGTTGTCCTTCCTTACCTTCAGGGCTTGGCCACAGCCATATTTCAACAGGATAATGCGCGACTACACGTGGCATGCATTGTCCAAAGGTTCTTCGTCAATCACCAGATTGAATTGCTTCTCTGGCAGGCTCGCTCTCCGGATCTTTCGCCGATAGAAAACATGTGGTCCATGGTTGCTCAACGATTGACCCAGATTACACCCCAGCTGCCACACCAGATCAACTTTGGCAACATGTGAAAGCTGCTTGGTCTGCTGAACCCCAAGAACACATCCAAAGTCTCTATGAATCAATGCCAAGGCGTGTGGCAGCGGTGATCTCCAACAATAGCGACTACTGTGGCTACTGATTCTGGCAGGAACCACACTTAACAGAAGTCTATAAATTTAATCATTTGATATTTGGTCAACATACCATCTACAAACTAAATTTTGTTGTGCTATCTCTTGTCTTTCTTGGTGTTGCATTTACGGTGGCCAACAGTGTATATACTAGCTGGTATACCCGTTCTTCGCACGGGTGAATTGAAAAATTAAACAAGACAGATTGAAGCATAAAGAAGTTTTTAATGAGTTAATTTTACGTGAATTGCAAATTAACAAAAAAGTTATTTGCATATCTCAGCTGAACAAAGATCCCATATTTGTTAAATTTAAAGTCTGTAGATATAATAGCTGATAAAAAGAATTTTTTTTAAAAAAAATTTATAACGCCCTATAGCTCTTTTGTGGGTCAATTTTCAGAAACACCTTTCTAAACTGATCTCTGTTCAGCAAAAGTAACGCATTGTTACAAATTTTGTGTAATGAATGCTTAAAATAGTGTAAATAATTTATATCTGGATGTGTAATACGTTAATGTGTTACTTTCTATTGTATTTATTTCATGCTAAAATTTTAATATTCGCAAGCAACGCTGTTCCTTACATTATAATGACGATTCAATGGTAGCATAGCGAAATATGAGTGATAGAACCAAGCTGGCGTTATTTTTGGCGACCACGTTGGCAACTTGGCGATTGATTGAACGGTGCACAAGTTGTTTTGCTGTAGAGCCACCTGGTGGGGAGCTGCGGCAAAGAGGATTGCACAAACCCCTTCTCCACAAAAAAATACATATACATGCCAAATTTCATAGTGATCGGTTGAACGGTGTTGGAGTGAAACGATTTCATATATACAAACATCCAATTATATAGTATATATATAGCCAATCTATATATATATATAGATAATAGATTGTATCTATATCTATATCTATCTATATATATAGATTGTATCTATATCTATATATTTCTATATATATATAGATAGATAGATATACAATCTATATATATATATATAGATAGATAGATACAATATATATGTATATATATATATATACAGGGTGTTTCATAAATGATGGG
Source organism: Trichonephila clavata (assembly GCA_019973975.1). Classification (NCBI taxonomy): domain Eukaryota; kingdom Metazoa; phylum Arthropoda; class Arachnida; order Araneae; family Nephilidae; genus Trichonephila; species Trichonephila clavata. The sequence continues at coordinate 5,806 of BMAO01030321.1, forward strand.
AGTAACTTTAAGGGGTGATAGTACACATCAAGACGAGTAATAGTAAATAGGAAACCAAGTTTCCCAAACGTCTTCCGAAGGAGAAAGGCGCCATCAAAGTTTAGGGTCCTAAATTTCAAATGATGATAAAAAACGGAAAAATGGATCGATTCATTTGCGGTTTTCACTAAAATCATTCTTTAAATTAGTATTTTCTTTAAAAAAAGTTTTAAAGACAAAGTTAAAAAAATGCCGTTACAGGACGCTCTAGACTTTGGAGTACCGAACAACTACCTTTTACCAGTATTTTTTTTATTTTGTTAAATGTTTACAAAAGCTTAGATTTTAACTTGAATTTTGAGCGCAAAATTGAAACCATCGGAGCGGTTAAGTGGCGCAAATGTAACCGCGTTCAGGGGGGGGGGGGATTGAAATGCTCGTATGTAATGATCAAAATAAAAAACGATAAAGCAAACTTTAAGAGGCGATAGTACAACATAAAAACAATCAACTTTGATTAGAAAATGCATGATTTGAATTCAAACGCAAACGTGTTAGAGCATCTTCAAATTTTATCCATGCAAGCGTTATAGCTGCAAGTTTCTGGAAGAAGAACATGAAATTGTGATATGGGGAAGAAGAAGAACGCATATGCAAATTGTTATTAAGATAAAAGCCACTGACCCGAGTGTGCAAGTGTAAATCACGGTACAAACGTAACGAAAGATGTTGCCCTTCACTAATCAAGAAAAGGCTGATATGCACTTCATCTACGGAACTGCAAATGGGAATAGTGCAGAGGCGCGACGATTGTACCGAAAAAAGTTTCCCAACAGGCGGTTGCCCAATGATAAAACATTTGTGCGCTTGCACAGACAGTTGTGTGAGACAGGATCCTTTTTTGGTGCACGTTCAAATGCAGGCCGTGCGAAGTCTAACAGAACGGTAGCTAAATACAAGCACGCGAGCAGTGGCTAGTCAAATTGAAGTATCACCCTCCACGACATGGCGAGTACTAAAGGATGAAAGTATGCATCCTTTTCATGTCCAACGAGTCCAGGAACTGACTCAAAGGGATTTTCCTCGTCGAATGGATTTTGCTCGCTGGTATCTGCAGAAGAACACCCTAAATCCCGATTTTGGTGCAACTGTGCTTTTTACAGATGAATGTACATTTACACGTGACGGTACATTTAACACCCACAATTCCCACCAATGGGCAGATGTAAATCCACATGCGTCTTCTACACATGCATATCAGCGACGATTTTCCATAAATGTTTGGGCAGGAATAATTGGTGACCATCTACTTGGACCTTATCTTCTGCCAGAACGCCTGGATGGAAAAAAATATCTTACCTTTCTGCAACAGGTGCTGCCGGAAATGATGACAGATGTTCCCTCTCGTATCCGGCGAGTAATGTGGTTCCAGCAGGATGGAGCACCAGCTCATTTTGCGCCAGATGTGCGAAATTATCTAAACGCAACCTTTCCAAATCAATGGATTGGGCGAGGTGGTCCTGTCCCTTGGCCAGCGCGATCGCCCGATCTTTCATGCCTGGATTTCTTTTTGTGGGGACACCTGAAGAGTCTTATGTATGAGACTCCTATCGAATCTGCAGAAGAACTCGTCGCCAGACTTTCGGCAGCTGCAGGAGAGGTGCGTGATACTCCTGGCGTGTTTCAGAGGGTTCGTGAATCCCTTCTTCGCCGTTGTACCGCATGCATCGCCTCTAATGGTCAGTGTTTCGAACAGCTATTGTAATCATTTCTAATTAAACTTTTTTTATAACGTAAATGTTCTTTGTTTCCTTTTTTGTCTCTTAAAACGAAATCTGTTTCAGCGCCCTCTATCACCTTCGGGTTAAAATTACGAGTATGATTTCTTTGATGAATGTTGCTTGTTTTGGTGTTGTACTATCGCCTCTTAAAGTTTGCTTTATCGTTTTTTATTTTGATCATTACATACGAGCATTTCAATTTTTTCCCCCTGAACGCGGTTACATTTGCGCCACTTAACCGCTCCCGATGGTTTCAATTTTGCGCTCAAAATTCAAGTTAAAATCTAAGCTTTTGTAAACATTTAACAAAATAAAAAAAATACTGGTAAAAGGTAGTTGTTCGGTACTCCAAAGTCTAGAGCGCCCTCTAACGGCATTTTTTTAACTTTGTCTTTAAAACTTTTTTTTAAAGAAAATACTAATTTAAAGAATGATTTTAGTGAAAACCGCAAATGAATCGATCCATTTTTCCGTTTTTTATCATCATTTGAAATTTAGGACCCTAAACTTTGATGGCGCCTTTCTCCTTCGGAAGACGTTTGGGACACTTGGTTTCCTATTTACTATTACTCGTCTTGATGTGTACTATCACCCCTTAAAGTTACTCCCATCATTTATGAAACACCCTGTATATATATATATATATATATATATATATATACAATCTATATATATATATATATATATATATAGAGAGAGAGAGAGAGAGAGAGAGAGAGAGAGAGATTGCTATGGACATGGCAGGTACTAGGGCTCGAACTAATGACACGCTGATCACGAATTCGTGACCACAACCACTTGGTTATCATGGCCATTGAGACGACTTGACATTTTCGCTTATAAAATTAATCAAGACTAGCACTGTAAGCTATTTACTTGGAATAAGTAAGTCCTTATCAAGCTTAATATATATTACCTAGATCAGACCTAGAAATTTAATTAAAAAAATGGACTTTTAAATTTTGTGTAAAAAATTAATTCTTTTGGGTATTGGAAACAAATATTTGCAAACAAATCTTATTTTCTTACTTTCTAAACTCTTGTTTAAATCGAAACAATATAATAGTGTCCTTAATTAGAATTTATTATACATAGTAAAAATTTATATTTATATATAATTATTTATTATAAATACTTTTTTAATATTGTTTTTTCAACAAATGATTTTTATAACTGTAAAAAGATTTAAAAAATCGTAACTACATATATTAGCTACATATATTAACAGAGTTATCCCAAATCAAGAAAATTATGAGTCTAAGTTCATAAAACACAGTTTTATTGACAAAAATACAAATAAAAAAAAACGTTATTTTCTTTTTAAAAATATCTTTCTTCCTTTGTGCCAGACAGAGAAGGTTACAACACCAGAGTTTTTTAGATCTATCACAGTTCCTTTGATGACGATCTTTAAATGAATATGCAACAAAAAAAAGTTTCAGACGTCACAATCGTGTTCGAAAAGTTTTAAAAGTTTGACAGCCTTGTGCTTTCACGAGGCATATTCGACACTAGAATTTCTTGGCGTAGTCCTACTGTCGTCCCAATCCGCGTCGAAGCTCGACGAAGAAGACGTCCAATCAGAAGTAGGTGCTGAGGCAGAGCGAACCGTGGAATTCTGTGGCGTCACTGGCTGTTCCAGTTCGTCCCTGTTGTTTCTTCCTTGTCTTCTGCAAGGCACCTGTTCAAAATCTATGTGAAATCCACGATGGACAAAACTGCCCCTGTCAGAGTGGAACATAAGACTCGCAGTCGAAGAGTCACTCCAAGGGAAGAATACCTCTCCTATAAGTAACATTAAAAAATTGAATATACAATTAGATTGAATATACCTTTAACACGTTTATAAAATAAATGAACACTGTAATATTTGATTTCCTTTCATTTATTCTGCGCAGTGTTTTTAAAAGATCAGAAGCATATATATATATATAAGGGTTGCCCAAACAAAAAAGTGGAAAAGTTTGAATTAAAAGCATGATTTTATTGAAAATCAAACGAAACCATTCTGGGGCTATAACGCATGTCCCATCGTTCATTTCATCGTCCAAACAGAACGGTAATACTGTCTTAAGTGGCGTAAAATCCTAGAAATCAAAGGGTGACAAATCTAGACTGTATGGTGGGTTTTCTAACATTTCCCAAAAGATTTTTTTAATGTTGCCTTCGTGTGAGCGAACATTGTCATGGAGATCCGATATCGTTTGCTGTCCTTCTCGAAAACTTTTACTCCAACTGTTCCAAGACGTTCGGCCTATACAGTACTAGCCAAAGACAGCTACTATTCATCGATAGATGTCTGCATTAATCTCACCTCCTGCAATCAGAAACCATACTAACGCACGTTGTTCCGATCGGGACACATCCTTATATGGCACGACTTTAATTTCGATTAATTTCCTTTACCACTAACAGGTTTCATTGTTAAACATTGTATGTGGAGTACACTTCCAACTATCCTTCGTGCCCCTGTTTGGTGACTCTTTTATAGCTGCACTCATTCTGGCGCAATTGTATACGTCCATTTTCATTTGGGCAATCCTTATAGATGGGGAACATTTCTCCTTAAAATATACCTATTTTGTGTCTATTTTTCTTTTTCTTTTATATGAAAGATACCATGAATTTCTCATGGCAAACAATGCAAGAATATCTTCAGAATAAATATGTTCTATCCATCAACAATTTCAAAATTCATCAAACAGCATACACGTGATGTACAAATAGAACTGTAAAGAATTATCATGCAGAAATGAGTTAATTGATCTAAAGAGGGCGCTGCTGCGTGAAGAAACTTATTTTGAGCGGTATAACGATGGAATCGTGGGAGAATGGAGAATCTGGAGGGGAAAAGATGGCTGAAGAAGGTTCATAAGATTCTACGTCGTGTGAATTTGTAAATTGTATTATTTGTTAACAAAAAAAATTGTTAAACGGTTATTCTGGTAAACAAAAGTAATGTTTTCAATAAGAGCGACATAGGATCGTAACAGAATGATCAAGTTATAGTTCGATAAAGTTCGCATTAATTACTGTACTCAATATAATTCATTCTGATTCTGTACCTAATTCTTATCACTGTTTATGGGGAATTGTAGTTTATGTGTATATTCAAAATTTATATCGTTAATAGAGGCATTTAATCTTGAATATTTGAAGTAATATTATGTTATCATATTTTTCAGCCAGTATTAATAGAATGTCACTATCTTTTTAACGTTTGCTCTTTATTCAGAGCAGTACCGAATGTTGAGAGCAACCGACTAAATATATCACATAAACAAATGATCTAACTCAGACGGATAAATGCATTCTCTTAATTAGAAACATGTAATGTGATCCATCAAGTTTGTTTGGAGCAAGTTCCTAAATACCAAAGATAATAACAAGCAAGTTAACTTATTATAATAACGACGCTCCATAGTAAAATTCTAATGGAAACTTTCTGTTGTTGTATGCATCACCTGAATGTTAGATATATTTTGTTTCTTAGTAATATCAGAAATATAAAGTCGTATACTATTAAAAAGAATTCTTGCAGGCTATGTATTTTAACATTATTTTTTAAACAGAATTATAGATTATTTTAGCATTATTTCTTACCAAAGTAGTCATTACCAGAGAGATAACAAGATTTTAAAAATATTAACATCAGTAACTGTTTTTTTGAACAGCTTAAGATTTTTGCCACCAGGACTAAATAATAATTTATATATGCTCTAAATTTTAAATATAACTATTGCTGCATTATATTCTGTTATTTTATTCCTGTTTAGCTAATCTACAGTAACAACATTATATAAAACATTTGTTTTTCTTCATTACGTATTAATTAATTAAATCTGTAATGTGAAATTTATTTTTCGACGAACTTTAGATATCATCAGTTAACTTTTTGTTACAAAAGAATACTCTGGAGAAGTTAATCGAAGATGTTTGTGCATTTTCTGTCTCAAATATAATCTCAGAAATAATGAAAAAAAGTATTCAAATTTTGCTTTGAATAATTGCTACAGTCCGTCCTCTACAGTGGCTCGCCTGCATTAGCATATCCTTACGAATATTTTATAACCGTCTTGGTGATGAGAAAAAATTAAAAAGTTAGAAACTACATTTACATTTGATACACTAATATGAGGATTTCTGCTGTATAACTCCATTTTGCATCTCTGAGCTGTATTTACAGTTTGCCGAGATCAATGCGCTACTCCGTCATGGAGAACATCCATGAAAACGGAGCTAGCCTCAAAAACTTGGTTTGTTATTGCATTTGAAATCATTTCCTGCTTTGTATACGGTGATCAATACCATATTCTAAAAGGAAGATCTACATTTCGCATATACATACACATCTCTCAAAATACTTCTAATTCATGTTATAATTTTGAAAATGATATAAAGGGAACAAACATGAGAATGGACTATGTTACGGCATTTACGGAAAAGTAAAAATTTTAAGGTGTCCACCCATATTATGGGTTCAAAAAATCAAAAAAAAAAATTATTTCATAAATTGTTCCTTAACATGTCTAGAATATGGTGGTAAAGTGATTTTTTAAAATTCGAAGTCGTTATAAGGAATCAGGTGTTAGAAGAACAGCTTTTCATAGCGCTAAGTTAAGATTTTCCTTGTTTTAATCGAACTTGAAACTTTAAACGCGTTTTTCTCAAAATTGTGTTTTTCTAACTTTCCTCCATCATATCTCAAGAACGGTTTTACCGAATGATTTCAAATTTATAGGGTAGAATCAGCACATATATACGCACCAAAAGCATTACGATCATTCCAAAATTAAAAATTTCCTGTTTTTTTTTACGACAAAAACATAACAAAAAACCCCATGAAATTCGAAACATTTTCTTCAAAAGTCTACCAAAAATCCAATTTTTGATATTTTCAATTGAGTGCAGTCCATTCTGAGCATTTAAGCTTATAGATTAAAACGTCGTTAATTTTTTTATTTCAGATAAGCCAAACACCCGAAATCGTGGAGGAAGTGAGCGTCCATTTTTTCGAGGTGGGTGTGTTCGGTGCGTTATAACTCACGTTTTATTAGATATTTTTAGCTAAACATTTATACTCTTAAAATACATATAAATAAATGATAAAAAATACTTGAAGTTCTATCTTTTTACTGGTTGTCAAAAAAAAAAATTCTCTAAAAGTGCTTAAAAAACATGCCGTCACGTGGGTGAACCCCCTTAAGTTTTTGTCAATTAGAGTGTGTGTGTGTTTGTGCCTTCGACAGAGAGACTCCTTTTCTTGCCTTCTTTTGAACATCACTTTAGAAAAGAACATAAGAGACTCTGGCTTAAACACAAGTGGTACTATTTTTCAAAGAACTGTACAACTTCTTGCCTTTGCCGATGATACAGATATCATTGGAAGATCAAATGCTCTGTTATCAACGCGTTTTTAGCGCTTGAGAGTTCAATAAAGGAGATGGGACTTGTTATTAATGCGGACTAAAAATAAAGCGTTTTATTTTAACTAATAAGTCTTCGGATTTGTCTCTTGAAGAGAGGTAGCTATATTTTTGAAACTCTAAAACAGTTTACTTACATAGGAACTCTGATCCCATGTAGAAACGATCTACAAATTGAAATAAACAATAGAATTTTTTTGGATAATATAAGTTTTTATGGCCTCAGAAACTAATTCACACAAGTCTAAGTTTATTCCTATAAGCACCAAGTTGAGCATATATAAAACTTTAATCAGGCCTATTGCTCTGTATGGAAGTAAACGTTGCACCCTCAATAAAGCAGAGGAAGAAAAGTTACTCATTTTTGAAAGAAAAATCTTAAGGAACATCTTTGGACCTACTCAAGAGAACAATGAGTGGAGAATTCCTTACAATCATGAAATTTACAGGAAATATGGCAAATAAAGTGGGACTGACATTGTGAGAACTATAAAAGCATCATGAATTAGGTGGATGGGCCATCTGTACTGATATGCTGATGGTTTTCCTACCAAAAAAGTAACTTTATCGAAAATTGAAGGGACTAGACGAAGAGGACAACCTTCTACACGATGGTTAGACGATGTTAAAAAGGATTTCAAATTAAATGGAATCAACCGATGGAAGGCCATAGTGACTGATAGGATCAACTGGAAGAGGATCAGCGAGTCAGCCTTGGCCTTCAAAAGGCTGTTCAGCTTATGAAGAAGAGTGGACATGATGCACCAAGAATTAAAGTATAAAATGACTTGTTTTAATGTCAAATTGTTTATCCTTTACTTTAAAGGACAATCATTAGTTAGTTTGTAGAATATCTAGTTATTTCATACAATAACTAGGCCAAATTGGGAATTATTAATCTATTAAACACCTTATTTGACTTAATTAGCTCACGAAGCTATATACGAAGTAACGAGAGATTATTTTTTACGATTAAAAGTAGATTTTTTTTAATGATAGTATAAGAAAAAAATTCCGTTTACTTACGTGTAAGTTTAAAAAGTTGTCCATCGCAATATCGTCTTCCTTCCAGCTCCAAATAATCAACAATGCAATCTGTTCCTGGCAATAGGTCGAAATCTCTGAAAGTGAACTTGAGACTGCAGAATCCCCTCAACTGCACAAAAGTGTAGATGCAGTGCACTGCTGGGTAACCCCCGGGAAACCTTGGAGTGCGGACAACCCCTCTAGGAGCAGCGAAATAGGAAGTCCCACAGGTATTAGAGTTGCTGTCCCTGGGAGTTGAAGGTACCACTGGACCACCAGAAACTGTGCCCGTAGCTGGAGAAGCTGTGGAAAGATTTGATTTATTGGACATGCTATCAGAGAGAGAATGGTCTGACATGTACTAAAAGACAGTAAACGTATTTAAAAGGATGATATCTTCCAGCTTATTGAAGAGTTAATATGCTCAGTCCGTGTTTATTAAACTTATTTAATGTTCGAGGTGTTAGTGGTGTACACAAAAGCCGGGTTTGGGGGTTCAGTTCCTCATAGAAGAGTAAATTTTTAATTATTGACATAGAAATCACGCCTCGGCACTTTCAGCTAAGTGTTTTTTCAATTCCTACAATTAACGCTCTCTCTCTCTATATATATATCTTGTTCAAATTTTCATTCATTAATAAAAATACTTTCTATTCATCCATTCAAAGTAGGAATTGACTTAAAATTTTTTTATATTTCTTGTTTAGAATGTAACTTCTCCTTTACCCTTAAGAAAGAGGTCTGTATACTCCCCTGCGAAGCATTATAAATTGTCTGAAAATTTCGTTGTTTCCATTGTTTTTTATTGTTTTGCTCCTGTTTAATATTACCCAACTTATTAGCATGCGAATACAAAGGTTATACAAATGATATCAAACAAAACTTTTTGGAAGAAAAATTGTTATGGTACAAAGAATGTTAAATATGCAGAATAATGAAATTTTACAGAAAGTTTAACGAAAAGGATAGAAAAATAAATACACTTCCTGAAATATTAGTAGGAATTTTCAAAAACAAGACACAAGCTGCGTTTGCATTGTTTTGGTTCAGGGTACAATTTTCAGAGATTTTAAAACATGCATTTATATTGAAGCACACCACGTATGTTGTTTTCCCCGCAGTAATACTCCCTTGTGGGGAAAATGAGTTTTAGAGGCAAAAAGCTCGCTTCTCAGCATAAATTTAAAAAATAATATTATAGCAACCCTTAAGATGTAACCAGGGTTACCAGATAAGTGATTTTATCGCCTTTGGCAAATAATTTGGCAAAAATATGATATCGCCAATGAAAAATCAAAAAGTCTAAGATCGACACTTTCCGGAAATTTCCATGAGGCTATATAAGGGACTTTTGGGACAAAAGTCGAGATCACAGCTCAGTCGTGTGCGTTGTGATAATACAAAACGACTCTATCTGCCTGAGTTCCTGCTAATGGTACTCAGGGACGTCTTAAGGCATGGGTCAACTGGGCCCGGTCCCAGGGCCTCGGCCACAATGGGGACCTCGTCTCGTTCTCAACTCAACCTTAAAACGATCATTATTCGAATAATTTCAAAGGTAAAATGATATTTCCGCTTGTATTCTCCAAAAAACTGAGAATTTCGAACGATATGTCAACTGACTACATGTTATGACCTTCGTCCACCTTGGACGAAAATCATAAGACCTACCACTATACACCATTATTACTAATTCAGTCAAAAGGTGGCAGTTGTTCGAACTTGGTATGTGTGATTGAAATCAAGCACATTTATTTTTGTTTTAGGTTATTGTTTGTACGAGTATTTGACAACGTATGCTATGTATTGTTTACTGTTAAGGGTCACAGGTGGGGCCTACATTTGTGTAGGGGCCCAGGGCCTCAAGAAATCTTAGGACATCCCTGATGGTATTCTTCTGTAGAACCGTTTCTTAAGCGCTATAAAGCATTTTTATGGCGAGTGCGCTTTCAGCAACTGTAAATAATCTGTTATGTAATCACTATTTGCTTAGACTCCTCCCATATTAATAGCAGAAAGACTTTCTCGCACTCTAGCGGGTAGAACAATATTCAGTAATGGCCAAGCTTTGGTACTGTAAGGACGTTCGAGCATGTTAATTCTGATCTAAATTTTAATCCTCTAGTTTCGTATGTAAATGTTTGATTTGTTTTATATAAACGTGTTTTAATTAACTAGTGAACTTAGTTAAGAATCCTCGCGTGTCCCTTTATTATACACCCCTTATCAGTGGCGGCGCTAGACCACGCGTGGACGTCGGGCGAAATTAGGGTTCGCGAGGCCTCCTTTTTTCCCAGTCAAGAAAACGTTAAATTACATAAGCCGAATTATAGTTAAACTAATGTATGAGTAAAGATTTATTGCTAATCAAATGATGACAAAAATTACACAAATAGAAATTAAAATAGACGAACTTTTCGGCTTTTGGCCTCACTGAACTTTTTCAGGATTATGTCATTGTTAACACTAGCCGCTATTTCAGCTTCAATTGATAGAACCGATAACGCAGATAGTCTCTCTTGACTCATCGTGCTTCTCAAGTAGGTCTTAATCAATTTTAACTTTGAGAAGCTTCTCTCAGCGGAAGCTGTACTGACGGGAACTGTGAGCATGATTCTAATTAACATTTGATATATTTCTTCCAAATTATTTTCTAAAATGTACTGAATGAGTTGTTTCGCGTCGTTGATAGAGTCTAGTGAATTCGCTTTTAAAAGTTGGAGTTCTTCATATAGTTCGAAAGGCTATATGTCGCTGTTTTCGCCTTCCCGAAGTATTGTACCTAAATCATTACAATACTTGAGAAGGTCTTCTTTTGATATAGAATTTAAATAACTGATATCATAAATAAAATCAAATTGTTCAAAATATTCATTGAGCGCTTTAAATCGACATTCGGTGTCGACTATAATAACATCAATCATTGTGTTAAAAAAGTTAACTCTGTACTGCATTTCAAAAGATTGAATAGGTTCATCAATATGTTCATAACCGAACATTCGTTTTTTCCTGGCTGTTCTTTTTTCTTTAAATTGAGACTCAATTTCGAAAGTACTTTTCTCTACAAATAATCGAGCTTGTACAACACGTCCCCGTCTCGCGCGCTAAGTTGTTTAGTTTCCATAGTGTTGCCAGACGATTCTGGATAATGCCCGTTAAGTACTAATCACTCTCTTTACTCGCGCAACTGTATGAAAATAAATAAAAATGAATAACTAAATTTTAAATAATTAAAAACTTTGCGAGTCCCCCTCAAGCGCGAGGCCGTCGGCGGTCGCCGACGCCTAACGCCGCCACTTGCCCCTTATAGTTATAATAGTTCTTCGTATTCATCGATCGATTTGTCTTCGTGTAGTAATTTGTTCTTCCTTGTTCATTAATAAACTTGTTATCATTCAATTAATTGGACTTGTAACCTTTTTTTCACAGCGCAAATTTGCATTTGCAATTTGAAAATTGCAAACATAAATCCACAATAAATCAAGCTAAATATTTGGGATAATTTTTCCAATATATTCATTTTAAAATCTCCAAATAAATTAATAAATAAAAGTTTTCATTTAAGTATTCCTTTTGCGATTTTTTTTGGTTATTTAAGACTTTGTTATGCCATTTAAATTTTTCTCGCATTGAAAAATTTCAAGTCGGATAGTTTAAACAAAACTATTAAATAATGTTATATTTAATCGCATTAGTATTATTTTTAAGTCAGTTATTATTAAAAAAACTAGTTTTATAATGAAGAAATATTAATTTTTTAAATCAATATCGCATTTCATGAATATTTTTATCCTATTTAAAAAACTGAAACTGTTTATTAAAATAATTATCCTTGTCAAATAATTTTTAAAGAAATAATCATTTGGCTTGAGATCTGAAATTCAGTTTGAAAAGGATAATCACGATTTCAAAACGTTAGCTAATAATTATCAAATATTTTGAAGAAACTCTTTATTTTGCTTAAGCTTTTAAACGTCACAAAATTAGAATTCTTACATTAAAAATCGGAAGATAACGGAATTAAATCCAAATGTTTGTAGCAAAAGGATGAAAGTGATATAATTGGTATGTCTGATGTTTCGCAAGTAGTATTTATCGAAAAGTAAAAGATATCATTATTTCTAAAAGTACTGTGAGCAATGAATACCCCCTCTCGGAGTTTTTTTTCTCAATTCGGGAGAATAACATCCACTCTCCTTGATTGAATTGAATGGTTCCTGACTCCTACGAGACGGGCTTCAAAATAGAACATTTATTTTTGTCATTTTCTAAAGGTATACACTAAATGTTTTCTGCAATTGTGTTTCCTTTTTCGAAATTTTTTAGTGTTTTTCAAATGAGTAAATGGATTGAAAACTCAAATATACCAAAATTAATTATATCATCATGACACAAAAAAATTATGACAAAGGCAACAAATGACCGGAGCTAGAAGCTCAAAATGTTGTCATAAGAAAAAAGAAATCAGTTCTACCTTAAGATCAATCATACAATTTTTTTATGATTTTATTTTATAAGCTATCTTATTAGCTTTATAAAAAATTATTATTAAGTTTATTATTCTCCATTCACAAGAACAAAAACTGCAAGTGTTTTAGCAAAAGCAGATGCCACTACATTAAACAAGATACCAAACTTAAAATGCATTTTACTCGAAATAGGATTTTTCGAAAATACTCAAACGGGGACAGAGAGATTGCTGAAAAAGTTTTGAAAACAATTAACTGAAATTTTTGTATATGTTTTGTATAATAGTAGAAGCATTTTAACCTTCAGATTTATCAGTCACTGTTTTATAAAAAAGTTACAGTTCCTTATGTGAATATAAACATTGTTTTTTTAAGCAATTTCCTTTAATAGCTAAGGTAAAGTGCTCTAGTTTATGTAAAAATTAAAATATCTTTTATTCTGAAAATCATTTAAAAAAATATCAAAGCAACAAATCAAAATTGAAAAATTAAAAATTTGCTCATAAACTTTTGGTACAAAATGGGCCCCATTCATGTAATTTTTTGTTCATTTGTACCAATTTTTTTCCATTTTAGTAATCATAATTTCTTTTAATATTCTTAATTTTAGCATATTTTTCTTAAAATGTACTAAACAAATCTAAAAAATAAAAAATCCCCATACCTCCATTTTTTTAAAAAAAAGTTGTCGCAAGTAGTCGGATGCCTTAAGTTGAAAAACTTATCTATTTTTTTTAAATTAGGAAACTGCTTGTAGACTCTATAATGCATTTCGGAATTTTTTTAAACATATCAAAACAAAAATTATTTCCTTTTTATTGTGTTTATTTTCTTTCATGCATTTAGTTCACTATATCTACATTGCCTTCACAATGTTAGTCTATTCAAAGAATATTGAAATACTATTTAAATTCTAATAAACGATGTAAAGAGTTATAAATTGTTAGTGTGAAAGAACGTTTTTCATGAAATTCGAAACGAATTCTTGATTTTTACTAAGGAGATAGCACTTTTTAACTTTAATTCACTTCAATAAATCTCTTTTACTCGAAAACCAACCAATTAAATGTTCCTTAGTTTTAAGTTTTTCACTTCATATCGTTAATAGAAGTTGTTCTACGTTAAAGAAGTTCTACATGTAAAAAAAAATGTTTTATTTATACCAATTTATGACATATTTTCAAATTAAATACATTAATTACGCTAATTTTTAAAGTGATTGAAATTATCCTCTGAGAGATTTAATGAGTATAAACATTTTTCTGACATTAATTTCCATATCTTATAAGCCTCAATGAAGCATTAAAATTTTTGATTGCCATTTTTTGCCTTAACTTAAACGTCGAAAAACTTCAAACACTAAGTGATTACCGTAAACCAGTTATTCTCAACTTTTTTTGTTGCCGTACACTTTTAACAATTTCAAAATTTGGTGGCAGACTAACAATAAAATAAGTTTAAGAGAGTTTTACTTTTCTTCAATACACTATGTAAAATAATTTACGATAATAACTTTCAGTGTTAAATAAAATAATATGTATGACAAAAACAACATGTTCATTGAGAAATTAAATACAAATTAATTACAAGAATATATTTAAGGCGAAATTTGAACTTGATTTTTGATAACTTCGTTTATATTGGGTCGCAAAAATGATAATGCCACTCTTATTTCGTCATCTGCATTTAAAAGAGTCACAGTCTACTTTTCATTTTTATATTTCTTAAAGCGGACAATCAGAATTTACAAAAATAAAATGTAGAAAAGGCCCAGTGGCTGAGTGGTACCAAGTTTGATTGGGAACTGAACACTGGAGGTTTCGCGACAGACTGACCACTTGACCGAAATATCTGCACATGCACCCCAGCGCCTAAGGTCACGAAAGCTGAGATAGGCATAGCAGGCCTTGGCTCTCATGGGTTGCTGCGCCACTGAGTTCAGTTCAGTTAAGATGCAGAAAATTGTAATATTTTTAAATTTTCTTAGCTATTATGTGATAATTGCCCCTATAATTTTAATCCTAAATGAACTGACTCTTCTTAATGTTTTGAAGTTAAATCTAGATTATTACAGAACGAAATGAGTTCTTCCTCTTCATTCAAAGTTAATTTATGTACAGATGTATTCGTTATCACAAATGGATAACGAACCCAATCAAATTTTGTTATATCTAAATTTCGGAAGTAAAGAATAACTCTCTTCTCTAGTGTTGCCAAATGGTCAAAAACAACTTTGTGAATAGTTTATTTCTATAAAAAGCCAAAATGATTTGGTTCCGGATTTTTTCCCTCAAAGTCTAAATAATAATTTTAAAAAAAATTTGGCAACACACAATAGTGCCGCTGGACAGTTGTTGAGAATCATTGCCCTAAACATACGAGCATACATAAAAGATATTGAATACAAAATCTGATTAGGTTTCGTACAGAAATAATCATTAAAAATCTCGAGAAAAACCCAAGAGAATAATTTTTTGAAGTCATTTATTATGCTTTACGTAAATTCTTACCAATGCCAGGAGAGGCTGGCAGCAATGAAGGCACCGAAGCCGGACAGATTCGACTTTGTCGGATCCGGAGAGCGAATCCGGGCCTGGTATTAATATGATCAGACCGGAATACCATCACTTTCGTACGATCGGCTGGATGGAATACATAATTACCTGAAAATGATAAAATCAATATAGTTAATCTACAAGGGTTTGACTGGCTTAAAATATGGCAAGAAGGATTTTAAAGGCACAAAATTCTTTCGAAATATAACTTTTAATGAGAACATACAAACATGAACCAAAAATTGTTTTTGAAGAAAATTTATGAGATTGTAGTAAGGGTAGTTCCATTTTCTCACATTTTTTCTTGTGACCGTGGCACTCACAAATTCGTGAGTAGAAATGGTATAGGACTCGTAGCCGGCGTTGTCGAATCGTGATGCCACTGAACACTCACCATATAGAGGGACTGATACACATTTAATCTCAAAATTCTCACGTTGTCGTGGGCTTAAAGTTTGGAAAATGGGGCAAAGGTATCGGCTATGCTTCCGTAGTGCCACTAAGAACTCGCCGTGTAAAATTCACCGATGTACGTTAAATTAATCGAGGATTAAATTCTTCAAGTGTGTGTGTTATGAATATTTTGAAGAGTGTGACGTCAGATCAAGTGACTTCCTCGTCACTTGACCTTAGTTCAAAATTGTGAAGTTGTTACTATAGATGCCATCAATAGACCTCTCGTAGCTTCAAAGTGTGACGTAAATGACCAATCAATAAATCAATTATGCCTTTCCTTTACTTTCTACAATCTCTAGATGTTCAGTTTAGTAAAACAATTCCTTTTTTGCTGGTAACTATATTTTTATTTAATATATTTTAGAAAGATTTTTTTTTAGCTGAAAAGGGTATATTGTACTAAAGCAGTGATCAAATTCTTTATTTTTTTTTAAGTCTCAGACAATTCTAAAGTACGATATCAGATAGTTATTTAAGTTTTTAAAAGAACGCATATTATTATTTTTATTCATATCACGGAAGGAATATCAAAATTTAATATTTAATTCATCATTAGGTATACACAGTTCATGAAAATTAAATTTTGTTTTATCTCATCTTACTTTATGGATCGTACTTCTGCTCTACACAATGCACTAAAAGGTTTCAGATGGAAAACTTCTAAAAACGATAAAAAGTTAGACGTGGGAGGATGAAGAGCATAAATCAGTATTCATGGGGATAACGAGGTCCTGTATGTGGAATGGAATCGATCTTTGACAGTCGGCGTGACGAGAATTGGCTCGATCCAATGGAAGATACTAGTAAAGCATCAAACGATGCCTTCCAGATGTTAAGAAATCATGTCCCTCCCACATAAGGGAAGATGCTTTTAGGTAACTACTTCATGATAACTACTCTATAAATCTTTTAAGATGTTCAGATTGAAATACATCGATTTTCGAGAATTACGAAAGGGATAAAAATACAATATATATATATATATATATATATATTTAAAGCAAGAAAGAGAGAGAGAGAAAGTAAGAAAAAGAGGGAAAATAAGGAAAAGAGTGAGAAAGAAAAAGAGAAAATAAGTAAGAGAGAGATAGAGAGAGAACGAAAAAGAGAGACTTTCTGGAATCGATGTATTTGGTTCGAAAAAGTTTCTGTTTGATCGAGAAAGAAAAGAGAGAGAAAGAGGGGAAGTAAGAAAGAGAGAGAATTTCTGGAATCGATGTATTTATTTAAAAAAGTTTCTGTTTGATCGAGAAAAAGAAAAGGGGAAAGAAAGAAAGAGAGAGAGAGAACAAAAGAGCGAGAATTTCTAGACGTATTTGCTTGAAACAAAGTTTCTGTTTGATCGAGAAAAGAGAAAGAGAGAAATAAAGAAAAAGAAAGAGAGAACTAAAAAGAAGGAGAATGCCTGGAATCGATGTATTTATAGGAAAAAGTTTCTGCTTGATCGAGAAAGAGAAAGAGGGAATGTAAGAAAAAGACCGAGAACGAAAGAGAGAATTTTTTGGAATCGATGTATTTGTTTAGATAAAAGTTTCTGTTTGATTGAGAAAGAGAAAGAAAAAGGGAAAGTAAAAGAGAGAGAGAGAGAGAGAATGAAAAAAGAGAATTTCTGGAATCGATGTATTTATAGAGAAAAGTTTCTGTCTGAGCGAGAAAGAGGGAAAGTAAGAAAGAAAGACAGAGAATGAAACAGAGAGAATTTTTAGAATCAACAGATAATTTTGGAAAAAAGTTTCTGTTTAATGGAGAAAGAGAAATAGGGAAAGTAAGATAGAGAGAGAGAGAAAGTAAGAAAAAGAGGGAAAATAAGGAAAGGAATGAGAAAGAAAAAGAGAAAATAAGTAAGAGAGATATAGAGAGAGGACGAAAAAGAGAGACTTTCTGGAATCGATTTATTTGTTTCGAAAAAGTTTCTGTTTGATCGAGAAACAGAAAGAGAGAGAAAGAGGAGAAGTAAGAAAGAGAGAGAGAACGAAAGAGAGAGAATTTCTGGAATCGATGTATTTATTTGAAAAAGTTTCTGTTTGATCGAGAAAGAAAAAAGGGGAAAGAAAGAAAGAGAGAGAGAGAGAACAGAACAACGAGAATTTCTAGAATCGACGTATTTCCTTAGAACAAAGTTTCTGTTTGATCGCGAAAAGAGAAGAAAGAAAGTAAGAAAAAGAGACAGAGAACGAAGGAGAGAAATTTTCTGGAATCGATGTATTTGTTTAGATAAAACTTTATGTTTGATCAAGAAAGAGAAAGAAAGATCGAAAGTAAGGAAGAGAGAGAATGCAAAGAAGGGAATTTCTGGAATCGATGTATTTGTTTGGAAAACAGTTTCTGTTTGATCGAGAAACAGAAAAAGAGAGAAAGTAAGAAAAAAAGAGAGAAAAAGAAATAAAAAAGAATTTTCTGTGTGTGGGATAGATGTATGTGTTTGGAAAAAAGTTTCTGTTTAGTCAATAAAATTTCAATAAGACTCAAAAGTAGACGTTGAATTAATCTTTGGTCAATATTGAAACTGAAAAATGTCTTAAATTATTTTTTAAAATATTGTTGATATTTTTATGAACCAATTTTGAGTGATATTAATGTTATTATATAAAAAAATAAGATATTTTATTAATTCATCAAACATTACTGTAATTATCCCTAATTTTTTTTAAAAAAAATTTTAAATATCTAGACAATATATGAAAAAAAATTAAAATCCTAAAATATTGAGAATATATTAGGTATATAGCTTCAAACTAGAAATTCCTTTTAAAAATAATAATTTTTTTTTTATTTCTTCAAGCAACAATATTAATAATATGGACTCTAAAAGCGTTAATGCATATCCCAAAACAAAGGGATTGCCAGGACATTTCTTTATTTTTTGACTCTGTATAGAGAGCAATCATACTAATCATATTAATTTCTCACTCTAAAATTTAATTACTCATATGGGATTTTTTCAATTTTTCTTTTATTTGAAAAGTATTAAAGATTCTGTTGATTCTAAGATCTATAACAGCTTTGTATATTCAAATATTTTTATACATTTCCTTCATTCATACCATTCGATTATTAGAAGAGCAGATTCTAAAAATAAATATATGGTATTTTTGAAAGCAAATGGAACGAATTATTTCCTTACAGATGAAATTTTAAGAAATGCGTTCTGAGTGACGTACTACGTATTAGGGAAGAACATATTTTACAGAGAAAATTAAGATCACAAACCTAATTTTTTATTTTATTATAACATGTGTCAATTTTTCAAGTGTGTCCTTCGGAAATAGACACAATGTTTTCCCTTAGAAGAGAAGAGGTATAGATATTGCAAATGGAATCGCTCACTCTCATTCTCATAACAAACTGATATAACACCTTAAGCGCTATGAACTATTTGTTTGAGGTTACTTACGAACAGATTGCGAAGGTAGCATGCCACACAGACGCTCTCCGTCAATATCCAGGTAATCTCTCTGACATTGGTAGTAATCCTCTAGATCAAAGGTGATGAAAGTCACTTCCAAGCCACATACATCCGAACTCGATCGGATGATAACGTAGCGGCAGTGCACGTCTGTAGGGTAGTGCACAGGGTGGTTGGGACTGTAAATGGTGAATTCATCCAGGCCGAAACTCTGGTCACAGCGAACACTCGAAGGAAGGGGTTGCTCTGAAAAAGAAGAACAATAATTTGTAAACAGTTTATGGTTAAATGTAGTCCTTCTAGAACAATGACCTTTACATGACATTGAAGCTTGCCTAACAAAAGTGAAGATGAAAAAGAGCGGTTCAATTACTTGAATCCACACGAATATTTTCGCGTTCGAACATCTGAATTGAATATTCAAACACCCACGTGTGTTGTTTTCCCTTCGGTGGAACTCCACTTATGGGAAAATTGAGTTTTACAGGCAAAGTTTGCTTCCCAGCATAAACTTGAACAATGTTATGGAAACCCTAGAAAATGTGGCCTAGGTTACCAAATTGGTGACTTTATCATCTTTGGTGTCATATATGGCGAAATATATGATATCGCCAAGGAACCATCGAGAAGTCTCCGAGATCAAGAAGATCCGAGTCCTAAAAATTTTTTGAGGCTTTTTAAAGGTCGGTGGAGTTCAGATGAAGTTGCAGCTCAGAAAAGAGTTCAGTCGTGTGGGTTGGCTGCGATAGGAGAGAGAGAGCTAACTGCTAGCGGAACTTTTTAGAGAGCCGTTTATGGAACGTTGCAAAGCGTGATTATAACGTGTGTGATTTGCACTATTGTAAATAATCTGTTATAATATTTCTTTGTGAATATACGTCGATATATGTCTTCGTAGAATCATCTATTTGTCCTGTTACTATTCAAATAATTAGACTCGTCTGCTGCTTTTCACCCACGCAAATTTGAAACAACATTTACTTGAAAAAAAAAAGAAATTTAAATGAAAAAAAAAAAGACTTACCGCCTCTTGTAGGATCTATCACTGGGGTCATGGGCATAAGGGCGGCTGGTGGTACACCACCACAGGGTACCTGACGCCCCTTGATGAGAAAACCTGCTCCCGGAAGGACGTGATCGGCACTGAAGTGGATTAACTTCTCGGATGTGTGGAAGTCATACAATCCTGTAAAAGAATTAAAATGATTCAGATAACAAAGATATAAAAACCACTCTATTATGGTTTGGAATTTATCTTACTCTTTTATAGGGCCATTTTTCTCCTAATAATGTTGTGTTAAAATATTTTTGGGTTTGAGATTGACTTGTGAAAATTCATTTAGTATATTACCTGAAATTAATTTGATTTTTAAGCCTATTTCTTTGGTGGGAAGTGTATTTTTGGCACCCACTGGGAGCTTTTCAAAGTTGACATCTTATCTTTCGAGAATTTTTTTTCATATCGTATTACATGATATTTATAAAAATATGATTTGTAAATACTAAAATCTACAAAAAAATTATAAATATATTTCGTATTAAAAATTTTAAAAATTTATCCACATTGCTTTACATGAAACTTAAAAAAACAGGAAACTATACATAATAGGACATTGCAAGCTGTAGAAACGTATCTTATTCTGTTTTATGTGCTTTAGTAGAGTAAAAACGGAAACGTCTATACGCTGTTAGTAAAGTTGGTACATGGTCATCCACTTTAGTCAATCTTTCGCCATTTGGAACAGTTTTCTTGCTAAAGAGATTTACATGTCGATCTTTGCTTTTACGACTTTAAAATCCAGAAATCAGTTGCCGTGCCAGCCGGAGGGCTATGACTACAAATGATAGGCGGGAAAATAGCTTACCATCGATGTTTAAAAATTTAGGAAGTAGGTGGGAAGTATACTTCCCACTACCTAAATGAAGGTGTTAACAATGGATTAAGTATCAAATACAATATGACACAAATTCTAGAGAAAATCTGTGACCGCATTAGCTTCAATAATTTGTTCTGACACAGTTGGTAAAAGCGGACGACTTCGGCGATGTTGTTTTAAATTCCATAATCGTTATTTATTGTATTTTTTCTTTTCGTTTTGTTAGTAAGGTTTTAATCGGTACACTATCAAGATTCTCATTTCGTGTCAGCTTTATTTTAAGGCTTTAAGGTATCCGATTAGGTCCGGAGACCAATTTTTTTAAAAATTGATTTTCAGAATAAATTTATTGTTTTATAGAACATAAATAGGCTTAAAAAGTCAGAATAATTAAATAAATATCATGTATAAACCTTTTTTTTTAAATTATGAAATTTTAGAAAAATTTATAAAGCTAAGAAAAACGCCACAAATAAAAATAAATTGCACATTTGCAATTTTAATTTCATTAATATATTTCTTGATCCCTCTGAAGTGTCACAAACCGCACGATAAAAAATATTTTAAGAAATAAATATCTTATTAGCATTTATATAAATTTGATAATAATGATTTTTCATCAAAATTACTGCATGTTCTAAGCTAAAAATGGCTGTAAACTGTGATGAAATGTAGGTGACTTAAAACCTGCCATTTGTTACACTTTGAAGGGCCCATAACATATATATTACAAATTTCATCGAATTTGATTGGATTGTTTTGGAGATGTCCCGTTTTTCGTGCACAAATTACCGTAAAAATTTAATTTTTCAAAAAACGCATTAAAAAAATATTTTTATAAGTTAGATAAAGTAAATGCTATAAAAACAACTTAAAAAACTCTCTAGTTTTACGTATTAGTCCTCCTCTCTCAATAATTATATTTCTTTTTTCCCTAAGTCCAAACATTACCAAACATCCCCCCAAACACCAAAAAAAGCACTTTTCCAACCTTGTCGGATACCTTAAGCAAATTAAAATTCTTATAAGCTTTGAGAAATTCCATAAGAATACTTACGAACAGTGTAGGGTGAAATGCTTCCGCACAGTCTGTCCGCATCTATTCTGAGGTGACTTGCATAACAGTGTCTGCTATCAGGTAATTCAAAACGTTCGAAAGTGAGTTCCAAATTACAGATGAAGGGAGATGCTTTTCTCACGATGTACCTGCAGTCCACATTAGTGGTAAGCCCATGAGGATAGTAGGGGCTTCTGAGTTCGAATCCGGGTCCTTGGAATGTTTCGTCACACGAAGGGGGTGGTAAGCGAGATGGAGGGTTGCTGGCGCCGCAGGGAAGCTGCTGTACCTGAAGAAGCATTCTGGGTCTTGGGAGTTGAGAAGAAGTGGCTCGGATGACCATGGTATAGTCCAAGAAATCATAATCCCCTAATCATAGCAAATATTTTTAGATATTCCTAACTTTCTATGTATATGAACAATGAAAAATATTCAATAATAATATCGCAACTATATTTCAGATAAGTATCTGGGCAGTTAAAAAAATTAGCTAATAATTTTAATGCATATATTATTTAAAAATCTCAGCGTCTCTGTATTTTTAAATATAAGAATTAAAATGCCGTAGAAAGTAGATTGTTCTAAACATAGGCTATGTTTACAGAAGAAAAATATGTTTCTTTACTTAAATATACCATACTGTTTCAACAATTAAGGTTTCATATGAATGAAAGGCATTCTTTTTCTAGATCCCGAATTCTAAGAATTTTATTTTCTGTGAATAACACTTCCAGAATAATTTAAGAAACCAACAAACAATACTATTTTACAATTTATAACACATATAATTATTTAACAGTAGATTTCGCAGTAAATTTAGTTTTGAATCTAAGCCAATGAATGAACATTCACAAATTGCGCAGTTTCTATAAATTTGATAAACTGTGGTTGGTAAAGGCAATGCTTTTATGAAGAATGTTCAGAAATAAACCAAAAAGTATGAACCGATATAGGTGTTAGGTGTAATATGTAAGTACCCTTTTTATAGAAATTAAAATTTGTTGCATTTCTCAAGAAGAGAAATGAAAGATCTCATAGAAATTAACATTTTATCAAAATCAAATAAAGCGATCTAAAAATTATCAAATCCGTTCTTTCAAACATTTTACCAATTTCTTATAAATGTATTGGGTACTCATGTATTATTGCAACTGTATTGACGACATTATGTAAAACGAAGCACATGTTTGCCAATTAAGCGCGTACGACAGATATGAAATCGGGGCTGTCAACTTGACGAGTTTGTTGGTATTGTTGGGATAGTACGTAAATACAGTTTTTTACTATAGCAGTTTTCACTAAATTTTGTAGCATGCATTTGTCTAAAAACTTCATTAAAAATAATTTTTTTTCGCTATTGATTATAGACGTGCTGTTTGAAGTAAAACGTGATTTCCATAAAGCCTCACAAAATAAACATTACATTGACCCATCAAAAGTTAAAACAAACTTCAGTTCTACAATTTACCAATTCTAAAACATCGATATATTTTCAAGATAAAACGTGGCCTAAAATATATATTACTGAAATACATACAAATTTGTTATACCAATTATACTTCCTGAAGATACAAACAATTGATTCAAGAACTTACGTGTGGTATAAGAGGGTAGACGACCGCACAGTGTGTGCGTTCCTATCTGCACAAACTGTCTTGGACAATCTCTGCCATCTCCGAGATCGAAGGTGACGAAAGTCACTCGAAGGTTGCAAGTGTCGGATCCCAGCCGATGGACATTATAGACACACTGCACTGTTTGACCATAGTCTCCGGTAGTACTCAAGTCCGGCCATTTGATTTCGAAGAAAGGACCGGTCAAATGACCGCCACACACAGAGCCTGTGGGTGTTACTTCAGATGTGGAGCCTATGGGTTAAAAAAGATTAAGGGTTAGTAAAAATTCTCTGTGTGAACGCATACACCTATAGTTTGAATTTCGTGTATTAAAGCATTTGCGTGTTTCGTTTACATTAAAACTTAAGGAAAATGAGCTGATACTAAAATCACAAGAGCATTGCGACGAGATAAAGTTTGGTCTGGTGTGGGTTAACAAATGAAGTGGCACGCTTATCCTGTAGGACTGAACTCAGGACCTTCGGATCCAAAACCGATTTACTTAACCACAATACCAAAATGATCACCTTAGTACGGAGGTTGTGACTGGCTTATGTAGATGTTACCGCTACATACTCCTCCAACATTGAGTCGGTGGATAGGCAAACGAACGATATAGTTGTTATGGCGAGCGTGTTGCGTGAATAGTTGTTGTTGTAACTGGAGGAGTTGCGTCAATGAGTCTGGAGAGTTTGTTTTTACTGCGCTAAGTGAGTCTGGCGAGTTAGCTTCATCAAGTAAGTCTGATGAGTTTTTAGTTGCTCTTTTTGTCGGTAGATGGTACCACGACAGTTCAGAAGGTTGCCTTTGTCTGAGTTCGACCAGGGTCACCAATGAAGTGGCACGCTTATCCAGTAGGACAGAACCCGGGACCTTCGGGACCGGGACATCACAGCGCCGCCACAACAATCAATAGGCTCAATTCATGACGGTCACGTGATGAGTGCAATGTGTCACGTGTTCTCTGTTGAATTCATAACTAAAATTAGACTTGTACATGTTGTCCTACTTAACAAATTCAGATAAAATTTCAAATTTACTAATTGGTATTCAGATTCTTCAAAAGGTTTTTCAAAACTTAAAAAAAATTTCTTATACGTGTATTTTTAAATCAAGGGCATTTTTTTCAGCAGCCAGGCCAAGCAAGTGGAGGTTTACTCCCAAAAAGTCATGTCCGAAAGTCATTTTACATACTCAAAAACTCCCTCAAGGAATCTTTGACAAATTGAAGACCGTAACAAGTAATATAAAAAAAAACGTTTTAAGTCAATTTCTACTTAGATCAACAAAAAAAATTTATTTTAGTTACTTTTTATTAAATAGTTAAAATTAATATAAATATGTATATACAAATGTAAGAATCACAACATTAAGTAGCAATTAATTTTTATTAATTATCATTAAAGTATCGCATTGTTATCCAAAACAATCGTGTATATAAAATTTCAGTTCAACTGTTGAGCTTTGAACGTGAGGGAAAAAAGTCTTTTAAAGTTTTGATCCAAGTCGCTAAAAACGACAAAGTGGCTTTATCTGTAATTCATTAAATAGTTAATTTCAGTCAATAATTTTAATTAATTATGATTAAATTATCGTATTGTTACCCAAAACAATAGTGTATAGAAAATTTCAGCTCAAATGAGCGCTTCAAAATGTGAGAAAAAACCTTTTCAAGTTTTGACACGCCGAAATGGTCGTTAAGTCACCAAAAATGATGCCAACGTAGCTGTATTTGTAATTATTTGAATAAATAGTTTTAATCAATTAATTTTTATTAAATTACTGTATTTTTATCCAAAATAAGCGTGTTTTTAAAATTTCAACTCAATTGAGTGCTTTAAAATATATTTTATTAGATTGAAAATTTGAACAAGATAAATATAGGGAGAGAAGAAAATGAAAAAACTGCCCAATAACAGTTCTCCAATTTTACATCTAAAGAATTTTATTAGAGTGAAATTCATCTTTTAACAGCAACAGCATGACTGTAACAGCAAGGTGTCTTTGGCAAATTACGGTTTATGAAATTGGCCTAATATGTACCAGAATACCCACACAAAAAAAAAAAAAAATGGATAGAAATTTTCACGTATCAAATTTTACTAACAAAATCTTCTGGAATTATTATAAAAAATGTTTATTGAAATCAAGAATTATTAAGATCAGCAAAAATTACTTTTGAATTCTTGAAGTTTCATCCTTAACCTAAAACGAAAGCACAAATTGCAGAAAATATCGCAATAGCATACATTTCTAAAATCTAAAAGCCCTAAGCAGAGTTTGAATATACGAAAATAGGATAACCATGACGCAAAAAGTATTAAACTATAATAAATTACCAAACACTCGTGGCTAATAATAAGTCATTATATGAATATTCACAGTAAATTTTTTTTAAAATTTCGAGTCAAAGTTAATTCAATAATTTTTTGAAGATGTATATATTAAAGTAAAATATCCAAAAAAAGTTCTAAGTTTTGCGTGCTACGTTTGATTGAACAAGAAATCTCACACACCTCTTGGAGGAGGTGGGGGTGGAGGTGGTGATCTAGAACTCCCGCACGCCACCTGGCGGAATGAAGCGAGGAATCCTTTGTCTGGCACATAACTGTCACTCACGAAGGTCACGATGACTTCTTTGACTGCTCCGAAGGGCGGCTCCAATTCTGAAAAAAAAAAAGAATAAATTCTCGTTATGCTTCACAATTAATAGGGCATGTTCATCTAACTAATGTGTTTTCAAAAGAAGACTGGAACTAGTTACCTAGATATAACTTTTACTGAATGCCATTATGTATAAACGACGTCAATCAACAAGTGTTAACTTTTTATGCAGTCAAGAGTTTGTTATGAAAGTATTTTGACGTTCTATCAAAGCCAGGAGTTCTTTCAAAAACTATTAACTATTCATAAAACATGCGATCCTCATATTTTGACGCTATCAGATAACATGCTGTCGTTTTTTTGCGTAGAGAATGTAAAAAGTTTGTTTCGTTTGCTAAGTAGTTTAACTAATTATCGATACAATTCGTAATTTCTAAAGCTTCTTAATTAAGTTATCTCAATTTGTGTTATTAGTAAAAAGATTTTTAAAACATTATTCATTTCACAATTTAATAACGATGTGTTACCTTTTGTATTTTCGAAGCGTAAAACGATGTCTCTAAACGTTTCAAAAAGAAACATTTGGCTGGAATATGTTAATTGAACTGACCTGTTGCTAGTACAGGGTGATTATAATTAAAGTCTTACTTTAAAACTGCTATAACAAAAAGAACCACTAGTCAGAATGATTTTAAATTTGAATTGAGAAAAGCGGATACAGAGAGGCATAAAAAAGTTCCTAAGTGTATCCCTAAATAACACTGCAAGCGGTATAACGAAAGTAGGTTTGGCTACAAGCGGTATTTTGAATCGAATTGCGACAGCTTTGGCATCAGTTGCACATTAAACCAGCTGTACTGTTCAATGAGCATGATTGTTACGGTTTGGACGGAAAAATGACTTTCAGTTCATTCAACAATCGTTGCATTATCAGAGAAGTCCATCAACCCTGGCAAGGACGTACCTCATTGGATGAGAAATATCGGTTCCACTGATTATATCAGTTCGGCCCCATCTATTGATGTATTTTGGAACTATTTTTCTCATGCCATACCGTTTCTCCCATCTTCAAGTATATTCAATTCAAATTTAAAGTCATTTTGACCAGTGATTCTTTTTATTACAACATTTTGAAAAACTGTTTTAATTGCAATCACTCTGTACTTCTTTCCCAGATCATGTTACTTTTTATCTGTCTTTTTCTTTTAATTTGCGGTTATTTTAATAATTTAGTAATTAGTTCGCAAACATTAAGTCCATTGAAAATAATTTTCCATAATTAAGACACTGAATAATTAAGAATTGCCCTAATAATCAGGTAAAAATATATATATATACGTACATATTTACTCATTCTATTTACATTGAATTTTTATCAATTGACATTTAAAGCCCTGTGTATTACAATTACTTTTTCACATTTCACTAGAAAGTGTTTTCTTTAGAAATTTTTTTTTAGCTAAAGACCGTTGTCACCGCAATAATTTATGAACGATAAGAGTTATAGTTGTAAAAGTGGAGTCTAGGTATAGTAAAATTGTCATGGGCTAAAAAAAACTACTTACAGCATCACCTGACGGATAAATTTGAAGTTAGAGATTTTATCTCAAAAACAGTACGAGATACATGAAAAAAAGTCACTTACAAAGTTGTTCAGAATCATCTATTTAATAAAAGAAGTCACCTTCCGTAAAAAAATAGAAGGCGTAAAATGCATATTTATTTGGTTATTTCAGTGCACAATGTGACCTCAAAAAGTCGCATTTGGACTATCTTAAATAAACTAGGTGCTCACCCTTACCGCCCGACATATGTGCAGGGGTTGATCAAAGACGCTATGACTGCTGCAACTTCATTATGAGCCCCTTTGAGGCCCACGGCCAACGTTTCTTGCCAACATCATATGGAAGGATGAGACAGGCTTTGCGCTTAATAATATGCACAACAAGCATAACATCCATTTCTAGCATCTGAGAAACCCTAGTTGTGCTGTCAATGTTCTACATCAAATTCGCTGGTTGACAAATATCTGGTGCAAAATATTCAAAAACAGATTAATTGACCCATTATTTTACGAGGGCACGTTGATGCAATTCTGATGATTGTCATTACTGAAAGACGTACTATCCGATTTGCTAGAGGATTTGCCGTCAAGTGACTTTTGAAATGTATGGTTCCAACACTACGGTGCCCTACCGCACGAGATGTCACGTGTCCCACAGTACTTTCGAGACACATTCCAGCAACAAATTATTGGGTATATCGATTGCAGTATCATCTGACCTGAATCCGTTGGACTTCTCCTGTGAGGATACCAAACACAGAGTGTATGCAACCTCTCCATCAACACTGCAGGAACTTCAAAACCGTATTACGGTTGCTTGTATCAGCGTGTCACGTGCTATGTTGAAAATACAGCGGAAAGTGTAAGCCCGTGTCCAGATAAACATTGCTGCTGAAGGACACCATTTTGAGCATGACAGATAGATGAGCCTCATTACCGAAAAGTGCAGTTTTGTTTTTGTGCGATCAAATACGTGTATGTTTTGTTGCTCTTCATTTGTATAATTTTTAAGCGCAAGAATTTGTTGAAAAAAAATCGATGATGCTGAGCAACATTGTAATTGACTTATTTCATGTATCTCGTACTGTTTTTCAGATAAAAGCGTTAAAAAAATTTTATCCACCAGGTGGCACTGCAAGCAATTTTTTTGTGCAGCTCATGGCAGCTTTACTATTCCTAGGTCCCAATTTTATAACTATAACTTTTGCCGTTCATAAATTATTGTGGTGAGAGTGGACTTAAATGAGTACACTGTATATCTATATCTGTTAGGAGAAAAACAACTCTATCACTCAGTCATTCTCTGAATTAGATCGACTGAATTAGACTTGAAATTCGGCAGGCTTGTTTCCGTGAAGAACGAGTTTTGCGGAAATCGACTCCCAAATGAGGTTGCGCAGGCGCATAGATAAAAAAAAATTCCTGTTTCTTAAGTATGAAACCATTACACCAGAAATCTGGCAAGCATGTTTCTTTTGTTGAGTAGAGACCCACTAAAATTGGTTTTAGTGGAAATTTCCCAGGAAGAGTTATTGAAGCATAAATTATATGTATACTTTCGTCTTAGAAATGTATATATATATATGTCCTGTCCCTTTAAATCATGAGGCGGGGTTTATAAGAATGACACTCTGTACAATCGAAATCTTAATGCTAGGACGTAATATTAGGACGCTGACTGCTGTTCCGTAGAACCTGGATTCGAATCCTACAGAAGACATGGATGTTTGTAACTGGAGAGTGCCTTTACAACATGAGGGTACTTCAAATAGCCATCGAGTTGGGTTTTTTTCATGATAGTCAAAGACCATATGAATTGAATGCTTGAGCTTGATTACAGTTATTTTAAGGCAATTGATCCTGGGCTACTTACTGGTGACTCCCTTGAGTTGCTGTCCGCAGTACCTCACTCCTCCGATGTCCAGGTAGTCCCTGGTGCAGGGAAGACCAGGAGTGGGTGGTTCCAGAGAGAAGTCGATGAAGGTGAACTCCACGTTGCAAAATCCTGGTTGAAGGTGTATGGCATACCTGCAGGCGACACCCAGGGGATATGGAGAGGGATAGTTAGGACTGCTGAAGGTGGATCGGATTTCGGTGTAGTGTCTGTTACAAGCGCCACCTG
This sequence comes from Trichonephila clavata, assembly GCA_019973975.1. Taxonomy (NCBI): domain Eukaryota; kingdom Metazoa; phylum Arthropoda; class Arachnida; order Araneae; family Nephilidae; genus Trichonephila; species Trichonephila clavata. The sequence goes on from BMAO01030321.1 coordinate 35,744, forward strand.
GGAGAAATAAATGGACATTAATTCATCTTTATCATAAAAGCATTGCAAATAGGATGCATACGATGAAGGTGAATAAAAATTGGATGAAAGGGGATTTGAATTACTTTTGGAAACCTTAAAAACAGAAAATGTATATCGTTATTAAGTAGAAATTTGTTTTTTGGAAAATAATTAAGGAAAATTGCTTAAAATGAACTGAAATTGTTTGATCACTTTATTATTTGGATACTTTTTAATTCACAATTATTACAATAATAAAAGTGCAGCTTAGTGGGGAATTCATCATTCTCAATTTTGTACTCGTAAATGGGATTTTCTCATTCATTATACTAACGGCGCGTTAGAGTTCTACAAGTGAATCAAGGAAATTTTAAGAAAGTAATTGCATTTGAGCAGTACTACGTCTGTTAACATTTGAATTGCTAATGCGAATTGTTATAGATGTGCTACTCATATATACGACGGCATTATAGTTAGCCCTTCTCAGTTTCCAAAAAATTTGAATATATTTAACTTGTGGAAGCAGAAAAGTTGACATGGTATTTTTTAAAAGCAAAACCAAAAAAGACTGCATGAAACTCTCGGCAATCGCCAGACTACCACGTCAAAAGGTAGAACTGAAAGAAAGCAAGCTGTGAAAAAAGACGAGGTTTCAATAATTATAAATTAATCATTACCTGATAGCTATAAATGAAAAGTTTGGTATAGTCATATACTTAGTAGCTAATTATTAGTTGTAATTATCAAATAATCTTTGAACAAAGCCAGAAGAGTTTAACAAAGAGGCTTAACCCTTTCGTGGGCCTTGGGAAGATTACTTCCCATCTACATAATCTTACAAAATACACCTGTGGGAAGCGCAAAACCCATTAAAATATATTGGCCTTGCTATTATAACGATGGGAAGAGTAATTCCTAAGCAAATCTTTTATTTTCTTATTGACATTGCCATCATAAATAGCTTCATACTGTGGTAACTGAACAAAAGAAATAGACGTTTAGACCAGCTAACATTCCGTATAGCATTAGCTCCTCAGCTAATATGCTAAAGATGGTTTCCAACTATAGACGATGTAGAAAATGAAGCAGAAAGGGACAAGAAAAGACGACCCGCTACGAGTGTTCAGAATGTAATGTCTCCTTGTGCATCGCAATATGCTTCTCATTTTTAATGGCAAATAATCATCATTAAATTTAATTAATTTATGACGGTGAATAGTTCCTTGGGAAATATTCTTCGCAACCTTAAAATTTAAATGTAAACATAAAATTCTACGAAATAAAGTGTATCTCTTCAAATACTATTGTTTAATTATTAATAAAACATAAAAAATGCAAGAAGGTCAAAAGAGAGATAAATGGCCCTCGAAAGGGTTAATAGTTAATATGAAATAATGTTTAGTTATAAACAATCATTGCAATAGATGGCAAATTTTAATGAATATTTTTTTAGAAAAAAGTAAAAACTGCGGTGTGTATTTAAGCTTTCCTCTGATTTTTAATCATTTCCTGTTAAACTTAAATAATTTAATGTCGTATGAATACATAAGAGTTAAAAGTATAAATTTCTAAGGATCTCTCTAAGTATAGTACATTATATGGATCGTTTAATTTGAAGTAAAACAGTATCTGGAAAATTCTGAAACTTGAAATGGATTTTGCATGATATCATAATCTATATGGGAAAAACTAATTTTCATCTGCAAAATGCATTAATGGTTATTTGAAAAGACCTACTTTTGAGATCCATCAGGATAAGTTCATTTAAAGGTAACTTTAACTTGTAACTCAGCGAAGCAGGGAAAGAACATTGGCCATACTAATCACAGTATCGAAATACAATGGAATTTCAAAGTTTCATATATCATTAATCTAATAGGCTATAGGTGGAGGTAATTAGTATTTAGTGAAACAACTACTTTTAATCCAAAGAATTGCTTTTACGTGTCTCTGTATATAAAAAAAAATGTCTTGGAAATTATAGTTGAGGTAAACGCCAACATTGGTGTTACGATTCAGCATGAAAAAGGAGTTATTTAATCATGCAAATGAATTTTTAAAAAATCAAGACAGGGAACTGAGTATTGTTAGGGTCATGTGTAAATATCTGTAATAATTATATTTTGTAGAAAAAAATCAAGAAAGAAATGCATGAACAATCAATTTATCGTGCATGCTGCATCAGTTTTATCAGTTACTTAATAAATGTCATTCAATTCAACAAATGACTGAGAGAAGTATTGCATTATGGAGATTTCAAGAATAATGTAGAAATTTATATTATTCTCTAAAGTGTGTGAGAAGTCATATGTCCTTATGTTACCTTAAACTTCTATTCGAATTATTTTCCTTTTGTCTAATACAGTGCTTCTCAAACTTTCAATATTTGAGACCCAATATTCAATCATGATTTTCATTGCCCCCCCCCACCTTTCCATGCAATAACAATTATTTAAATCAATAATACAATAATTTTATTTCAATGCTACAATATGAGTTTAACCTCTTAAGTGCCCCGGACGTATAATTACGTTTTTCCGAGGTACGATCTTCTTTGTGCACTGGTATCAAAAAATTATTCCGAAGGCTTTGGAATACAATAAAAGACTCTGACAGTGTTTGCGAAGGATTTACTCATTTCAGAGGATATGGTTATTTATTCCTCCCTCCCCCTCCCCCCAATACATGAGATACGCGTGCCTACGTGGAAAATGGTGGTATTGGCGAGCAAATCGCGTAGCTTTTAATCAACTGTAAAGGTATTAATTATAAACCGCACATATTATCAAGATAAGTGTTAATTTTTGTACATAAGTTTATATATGACAAGCCCATGGGGTCACTGGTAATTATTAAACTTGTTCTTACTTTAGTATTACTAAATTAACTATAAAATACATTGTGCAGTACTGATACATTCATAAATGTATCATATGAGTATAAATGTGTACTTTATTTTTTATTATGTCAGAATGTATTTATTTGTTTGCTTTCAGTAAATTAATAATTTTTCAATTAATCTTTTTTTTCGACTTTTCAATATGCCCGCGCCCTTCTCCTGAAGTCATCCCCCCCCCTCCTGGGGATCGTGCCCCACAGTATGAGAAGCGCTGATCTAACCGGTTGATACTTGGAATTCTCAGATTATGGTTAGTATAAAGGAAAATTTTACACCAATAAGTTTCTCGGTTAGAAGATAAAAGTTCTGAATTCAAAGTAAATATTTGTTTGATACTAATAATATTTTTAAAATGCATGCCCTTGCAAATATTTCCATGAACACTTTTTCTTTAAATACTCTATAAAAAATACATAAATTAGAAACCGTGCAACAGCATTCAAAAAACTGGTAAAGTAAACAATGAATTGTGTATTATAAATAATGTTGAACACTATTATTTGTTTATTTAGTTATTTGTAGAAATCACGTACAGCCTCTATAAGATATGTTTGATGTTTGATTTTGGAGCCTAAAGTGTTTAAAAAAAATACAAATTTAAAGGAGAAAAGGAGATAAGTATTTATATGGAATCTTATCAAAGTTTGACGTAATTTAATATAAAAGTTTGATAATGTGAGAAGATGTATATTAGTTTTCATCACTTTATTTCAAATGTGAGTAAAACAGATGAAAAAATTCTTCACTATCTGAATACTATCATTGTATGTTTCTGTAAACCTGTTCAGTAGTTTTAAAATTATTTCGGTTAATTTAAGTCCCGAACTTTCCTTTTAAAGAATTGAATAAAAATTTTCTGTTTAGAAATGCGTAACGGATTCTTTTGAGGCCTTTTCTGGACCTTTCTTTCCATTCTCTTTTTTTTTTTTCAGAGTTATATATCACTTTTTAAACTTCTGTTTTTCCTCTGAAATGAGTATATTTTTTCCTTTGGGTAGCTTATTTTTTATTTTGTTTGACCTTTGAAAGGAAATATCTGTTGGTGATTCTCCTGGATTGTATAATTCCTATATATATATTCCCTGCCAGTTTATTTAATGATGACTTGAGATGGAAAGCTACGTATAACGTTTTCTATTATGTGATTATAATAAAAGTTTATTACACTACTGGCCACCGTAAATGCAACACCCTGAAGGAAGCACGCAAATAACATGAAATTTACAACATGCATTAGCGGAGGTGAGATATACAATTTCAGCGCAGACACACATCACGCAAGCCTGTGGCGCCACCTCAAAGCACTATTTAAGGCTTGGAGATTTCGATTATTTCAAGTTCGGCAATTGTGTTTTTCTTGTGGTTTTTTCAAAAATCGATCAGATATGTCTCGTAGAAAACAGCAATCAGCTTTTGATCAAGTATCCGAGTTCGACAGAGGAAGGATAGTGGCCTACCGAGATTGTGGATTACCTTTCAGGGAAATCGGTAGTCGTGTTGGCCGAAACCAAACAACTGTAAGGCGGATATGTGACCGTTGGATGCAGGAGGGTACGACGGACCGATCGCATCCACGTCAGTGCACCACTTCACATGAGGGCAGGCAAATTGTGCGCATGGCAGTGACGGATCGCTCAGTCACATCACGAACCATAGCACAGCACATTGAGTCTGTGACGCATCATTCAGTGTCTGCGCGTACCATTCGACGCCGTTTACAGCAGAGTGGTCTGTCCACAAGACGTCCATTGCTTGGTTTACCTTTGACGCAGAACCACAGACGTTTCTGCCGCCAATGGTGCGATGAAAGAAGGATGTGGGCTGCAGAATGGAATGAAGTTGTCTTTACTGACGAGTCACGCAAATGTCTGCAACACCACGATGGTCGGATTCGAGTCTGGAGACACCGTGGAGAGAGGATGCTGCATAGCTGCGTTATGCACCACCACACTGGTCCTGCACCGGGTATTGTGGTATGGGGCAGTATTGGATATCACTCTCGCACTCCTTTAGTACGCATTGCCGGTACTTTAAACAGCCAGCGCTACATCTCCGAGGTGTTGGAGCCAGATGTCCTTCCTTAACTTCAGGGCTTGGCCACAGCCATATTTCAACAGGATAATGCGCGACCACACGTGGCACGCATTGTCCAAAGGTACTTCGTCAATCACTAGATTGAATTTCTTCCCTGGCCGGCTCTCTCTCCGGATCTTTCACCGATAGAAAACATGTTGTCCATGGTTGTTCAACTATTGACCCAGATAACATCCCCAGCTGCCATACCAGATCAACTTTGACAACGTGTGGAAGCTTCTTGGTCTGCTGTACCCCAAGAACACATCCAAAGTCTCTTTGAATCAATACCGAGGCGTGTGGCAGCGGTGATCTCCAACAATGGCTACTCTGGCTACTGATTCTGGCAGGAACCACACTTCACAGAAGTCTATAAATTTAATCATTTGATACTTGGTCAACATGTTATCTACAAAATAAATTTTTTGTGCTATCTCTTGTCTTTCTTGGTGTTGCATTTACGGTGGCCAGAAGTGTATATTCCAATCTAATAATTTATTAAGTATTACGGTGCAAGGAATCTTAATGAAAACAAAGAAACATTTCATTGGTACATGGTTACTTATTAATAACTTTTATTTCCCATAATGCATTTCCAGAAACGTCTATTAAAAAGACATGGAATCGAAAGTACAAAAACCAGAACGAAATTTTTATATAGCAGCAAGTTTGAATTGACAAGATAAAACAGGCGCTAATCATCACGAAAACATTGTTTATTAAATTTTACAATTGTATTTTATATTACATCTTTATTTAATATTAATTATTATTTAATTATTATAATTAATACTTTTTGCTAAGCATTTTATTAATGGCAATGGTTTTCAGAGAAATTTATTATAAAAAATAATTAACAAACAAGAGTAATATATTAAATCCCGGAATACTAATATAATACCAATAAAGTTATCGTAAGCTATGACACTTGAGCCATTATACAAGAGTATGTTAGAAAAAAAGTTTCCTGTCTTTTCTGGCATTTTTGTTGTCTTTGAGATAAGGTATTAAAGATAATTCCGAAGCTGATAAGGAGAAAAAAAAGATCAGTATAAGGTATCAGTAACATAGAAATTGATCTTCGTAACCAGAGACGCCTTATCGAAGATTAAGATATTATCAATGATACCCAAGACCAGGGGTCAGCAAACTTTTGAAGCAGACGAGCCAATTTGTAACTGAAATAAGACTAACTATCAAAGAGCCTAAGCTAACTATATGCATACGCTTGCCCTGGAGGTGGGAGAGCTCTGTAAGAGATCGTAATTAGGACTCACGTGCTCCGATCAATATTTTTCTTACATGAAAGTACATTTTTCTTCCAAACTAATATGTTACATTTCTTCAAAAACGAAGAACTTTGTTAGATATTTTTTTATTTCTGTGGCTTAATTCAAGAATAACCATTGGGAAAATTTCATAATGTCGAGGACTTGAATTTCAAGCTTCGAAGAAGAAATTATGTACCAGTAATACCGTAAGTCACACAGGAACGGATGAACTTTTCTAGGGCTACTTCTAATGTTTTTATGATGTTGCGATCCACTCAGTGGCGTAGGTGTGGCCATTCTGTATTAAAATCGTATGTTTTCTATCTTTAAAACTTGTTTTTGTCATTGTTTTTTAAGTATGACAGATCACTATTTATATATATATATATATCACAAAAACACAAGTAACACAATATTGCAGCGTTTCTCAAACTTTGGAGGCGCGTGATAACCCAAATTAGGAGATTAAAATTTTTGGTTGCTGTTGCATACAAAAGTCAGTTCTACACTCTTTTTTATTAATTTAAAGCTAGTCATAAAATACGGAACATGTTTTTGTCACTTTAGATGGAGATTTATATATATAAGTGTATCTCTCTCTCTCTTCTCCAAAATCATGTGTACACTCATTTATGCAATTAAGTAAACGTTGCTGGAAACAACTTAAAGGTATGTCTTTCCATAGCAGAATTTTTAACAATAAATTGGAATTTTACTGTTTTAAAATTAATTGCAATATCTCACTGATTCTCAGTAAGCTTTGTTAACGGAAAATAATTTAATGCAGAAAAATCAATCTTAAATAACTATTTAAGTCAGTTAAGTATTTAATTGTACACATGCAAATTCAGGTAATTTTTTTTCATTCAATAGTTACAAAGGAGCAATAGAAAGAAAAATAATTTTTAGTAGGCATAGTTTTTTTAATAAACTGTAACGAGTTCTATTCGGGTCTTCGACTAACCCTCTTGGGGAAAAAATTGCTTAACTGTGATTTTAGTTAAAAAAACCGCTTTCCTTAGGGATGACTTAATTTATGAAAATGTAACTACTACTTAAGTGCCAGTATTTGAGTATGCGATGCAACGGTTAAGCGTTGATCGTTAAGTTGAATTCCCCAAGAGTTAGTAAATAGCGACTGGTGGTTACGCATCTTAAGATTAATATTTGACGGAGAATTCGTCAAAAAGCGATTAAGTAACAAACATGGAGCTGACTATACTATCAGGATTCAAGTAGGAGCATTCAAGAAGCTTGAATCAAGATAGGTAGTTTCGATAATTTAGTTATCTGACTTAGGGTTAAGATTTCTTATTTCTCCCAAAGTTAAGTTTTAAAGTGTATTTCGTAAAGGTTAAATAAAATTAGATATTCTAAGACCATGTCTGCTTCTTCCTCAAACCCTTCCCCACTCGCAACCTCCAGGTCGCAACAAATCATTAGAGGAAGAAGATTGAAAAGCCGCAACCTTCTATGCAAAGAGCCGGGGTTTGTTGACCCCTGCCTTAGACAAACAACAAGATGAACATGAAAAGGAGAAGTACAGATTATATATGCAATGAATAGCAATGACATTAAATCTGAAAACCTTTATTAGTTATTCGCTTGCTTTATATTGAAGTACAAGAGACAAAAATGTTGGAAGCTTCATTATGATTACTAAAAGAGAGCTCAAAGATGGAAGCATTGAAAGGGTTAGTCCAGTGATACTCAACCTGCGACCCACGGGCTGCATGTGGCCCACCACCCTTTTCCGAGTGGCCCGGTCATGGTGTATTGTACTAAGACGACCAATTATGTAAGAACAATGGAAAATTCTTAGCGTAAAATTCTGTCCATCAATCAATCCAATTTTCTATTTTGCTATCAATATGCTATTTCTGATAGTAAAATGTAAAATAATGGTTAGAAAGAAAATTGAAACTACCGCATAATTCAGTAAAAAATGCCAAAATATGGATATTGTTTTGTGTGTTTTTGATAAAAGAGAGAGAGAGAGAGAGTTCATATAGAATTAAAATGAAATAATGTGAGTTCGATTATAATTTGAATAGTTCCGTTCAGTACAATGTTGCTTTGGTCTTATAGCGTTTTTTCCTCATTACCCTCGTGTTGCGGCCCACGTGAAATACCAGTCATATGTAAGTGACCCCACCGGTAAAAAGATTTAGTACCCTTGGGTTAGTCTAGCACTTCTCAAAATGTGGGGCGGACCTCCCTAGTGGGGCGTGATAACCGCAGGAGGGGGGCGCGAGCATATTGAAAATTTGAAAACAAAAGATTATTTTAAAAAATTATTAATTTATTGAAAGTAAACAAACAACATATATTCTGACATAATAGAAAAAAAAACATTTATACTGAAAAAGTACACTTATAAATGTATCAGTACTGCACAATGTATTTTATAATTAATTCAACAATACTAAGTTAAGAATAAGTTTAATAATTACCAGGACCCTACGGGCTTTTCACACACACATATATAAAATTATATGCAAACATTAACACTTACCTCGATAATTTGTTTGGTTTAAAATAAATCCTTTAATTGCCGATTAAAAGTTACGTGATTCGCTCCCCAATGCCACCGTTTTTCACGCATGCAAACGTATGTGGTGTATTGGGAGGGAGGAGACAGGGAATAAAAAAAATTCCTTCGCCCACTGTCAAGTTCATTTTATTGCATTCCAAAGCCTTCGGAATAATTTTATGGATAACATGAACAAAAAGGATTGTATTCCTGAAAGACGTATATATATGCCCGGGGTATTCCTGAAAGACGTATATATATATTACGCATTGGCTGAGCGAGACGTTTATATACGCCGGCAGCACTTAAGAGGTTAAAGTTGTAGCTTTAGTGTAAAAGTATCGCATTATCGAATTCAGTACATTGTTATTGTATGGAGAAGGGGGGGGCGATGAAAATATGGTTGAATATTGGGGTGACAAGTATTTAAAGTCTGTAAAGCAGCCTTACTTTTCTCACAAGAAATAACTTCGAAAGAACACGCGGTAAGGCAAAGAATTGAAAGATCTTACTGCGAAAATTGAAATAATATATCCAAACACATACGCATTTTTCGCTAAAAGAAACGGCACAACGGTCGATTTCGTCTGTATTGATCCCTTTGATGGTAAAAACTGTACTTCATACAATTCTCACCATAACTCTCTGTTGAGTATACGAAAAAAAGTAAATAAAATTCTCTTTAGTGGGAAATATCTTACAATGTATTTAAGACACATTAAAACTCAAACTAATAATCCTTTTTGCTTGCAAAGCAAGAATTGAAAGATAGTGAAGACAGAAGTGTAACATTGACAAAGAAATTTTAGATCGTAGCTTCATCGACATTTTAACATGTATACATCATCAAAAATATATTCTGTTTAAAGAAGCCACTTACCACCTACAGCCGGCGGGGAAATGCCTCCACCGGAAGGTCCCGGAACGGTGACTGTGTCCGGCGGAAGTCCTCCCGGACACTCGATTTGCTGTACGTTGGCGATGAATCCGGCTCCCTGCACTTCAGAATCGCTATGGAAGATGAGCACCTTCTCCGTGGAATCGAATCTCAAAGTGCCTGTGGTAAAAAGATTCAAACAATCAATGGAGACATTGAATGTAATTATGTCGAATAGAAAAAACTCTTTTTTTTAAGCGTGTTTTAATTTTTTTCCACGTATTTTGCTTAAGTTTTCCTGCACAGTAAAAAAACTTTTTATTCAGTTTATAAAGGAAAGTTTAAAAACATTCTAATTTTTCATTCATACGTTGTAGAATATTTCTCACTTTTGAATGGCTATTTAGAGGGATAAGTTATAATTATGTCGAACTTTCTGAAAACTGAGATTTGAAAAATAATTTCAAAAGTGCAGCGTCTATCAGTTTGTAACGGGTCTATTCGTGAGCCTCCTACTAATCCTCTTGGAGAAAACTTATCTCTTTAAATATTTTTCTATTGAAAACTTTCTCCCGAAGAAGAAGACGCGGTTTATGTAAATCATGTCGTATATTTAAGCATTAACTTTTAAGTTCGAGAGAGAAGTTAGGAGTTAGATGATAGAAGTTAGTGATTAACACATAAAGTAGTTGAAAGCTAAACGAGAGTGACTCGTCGATTAATTAATTAATATACAAGATTGATAACACTAGGCAACAAAAAACAACTTTTTGTCTGTTTCCTAGTTTTAAATAGCCTATTCTTACTAATTTTGGTTGAGAAAAACGAATATGTAAATTAAATTTATTTATTAGCTCTTGTTTTTAAGATATACCACAGCACATCCATCAATTTATTGGTAAATTTGAAGAACAAAACATTACTAACTAATACATACAGTACAATAAGTCATGTTTCTAAAACCCTTGTTCATAATCAGAAATCAGTACTATATTTTAATTTATTTCCTGTGAACATATCCTTTTGAATTGCCTTTTATATATCGAAGCCCGAGTAGTATGTCCAGCAGTAGTATTGCGAGCATTGATTCATCCCGACGACCCTGATATATTGGGTGCGGCAAAAGAACTCGGACAAATTTTTTTGCCTCCTAGAATAATTAACAAATTTCCTCTTAATTGGTATTTTCATGTTTCTTTTTCCACCACTTTAATGATAAAATATTTTTTAATACATTTCTTATTTTGTACTTTAATTTATGGGTTTTTGATAATGTCAAGCAAAAGGTCTGTTATTTTAGAGTTGTTTCAGCAAAGGAAACGAAAGTGTGAAGTCGTTCATTTGCTTATTGTACCTCGGCAAACAGTGTTTGAGGCAATTTACCGTTTCAAAGAACTTGGCAATAATGTTCGACGTCCAGGAAGTGGGCGAAAACGCACTATAAACACTTCAATGAATCGTAAGGCCATCGAAAGCGAGTCCAGAGGAATCCGATTGTTTCCATAAGAAAATCGCTCGTGAGATGAGAATATGTGTCAGATCGGTGAGACAAATTGCAAAAATGGAGCTTGGACTGAAGCCTTACAAGTTGCGAACATTTCAGCTCCTCAATGAAAGAAACAAACTCGTACGGCTCCAAAGATGCCGAAAACTTTTGAGACGGGCCGCAAGTCAGCGATGGGAGAGATTCCTTTTCACTGATGAGAAGCTCTTTTCAGTTCAACAAGTTCATAACTCCCAAAACGATTGAACCTGGTCTGTGGACGCTCCAAGCATTAGGCAATTGTTGAATATCGCCAATATCCAAAGTCGGTCATGGTCTGGGGCGAAATTTGCGCAAGTGGTAAAACTGCTCTGATTTTTGTGGAAGAGGGCGTTAAAATCAATCAAAAAGTGTACCAGAGGAACATTCTTGAAGCTGTTGTACTTACGTGGGCCCAAAAGCATTTCGGAAATGCAAAGTGGACGTTTCAACAAGACTTTGCACCAGCTCACAAGGCTAAAAAGACACAAGAGTGGGGAAAGGTAAATTTTCCAGACATGATATCATGTGAAATATAGCTACCCTACTCGTCGGATCTCAATCTCATGGATTACAGTGTATGGTCCATTTTTGAGTCCAGAGACTGCACTAAACCATACAAAACGTTAGACTCTATAAAGCCCTTGTTACTGCGGGAATGGGATAGATTAAAAGTAAAATACTTGTGGCTCATTGTTGAAAATTTCTGCAAGCGTTTATGCCTCTGCATTGATGCAAACGGCGGTCACTTTGAAACAAATTAAATTTATTTATTAGTTCGAGTGTACTCTTATTATTATTTGTTATATTTTGTTAATTTATTAATTTTTTATAAAGTTGTTTAAAAAATTGTTTGTCAGGGTTTTTTCGTCGCACCCTGTATACGTTCCATTGCTGTGATATCTTTCTGTGAAACCTTTCACCGTGTTCACATCACTTACAGTTCCACAGTTTTTAGGGAAAAAATTAAAATGGGAATGTAAAAAAGGGATCTTTAGAGACATATTGCATCCTGGGTCATGAAAATTTTGTACCAACTGTTCTTTCACCAACTGTTGATAGTTCTCATCCTTTTTGCTGTCTAAAAATCCTTATGCCACACTTTTCTTTGAGAACTAAATAGAGTTGAATTGATTTACCTTGAGTTGTAAGACAAAAAAAAACAGTGAATATGACTTGAATCGTGCATTATTGCCAGTTCATTGTTCTTTTGATGCTCTAGGTTAGACTCAAAACCCACCTGAAGAAAGGTGGCGCGGTTACACGCTTTTCGTTGAAATAAAAATTGTTCCTGAGGCAAGAGCTTCCATCTACCCGCTCAAATGAACATCAAAAAGATTATACACAGAAAGTAGAGATGAGTAAAAATACAGCTATTTATGAATAGTGAGTTCTGATTCTTGAAAACCAGAGCTAATCTGAAGTTTTTATGATGATTTTCGTGTTTAGCAGACCAAAATACTTCATAATAGACTACTTTTGAGCCCGAAACACAATTTTGATGTTGCCTAGTGTAATTGTGACGGCTCAGTCAATAAGATATCTGAATTAGAATCAAATCGACCAGAAGTCGATTATCTGAGAAAGGTATTACGATTATTTAGAACGTAGGTTACCAAACGTTTCAAAAGTAAATAATTCTACTCATAATTAAATATTAAATATCTCGTCTACCTCGCTTTTGCTCCAATACTTTAATATAAATGTATTTCCTAGCCTTGGTTTGTGAGATTTATTAAAGGGTTAATAAATTATATTTGTTTTGATTATAGCTGGTATTCCTTCTAACTCCCAATCACTAACGGATGTCAGGGGACATCCGTTACAAGTTTATTGTAGAAGAAATTCATTTTTGTTCTCATAAATATTATAAAAAGGAATTGCTTAAACTTGAATTGGAAATTAGACTAGAAAGGTCGAACGCAAAATTTCAAAATCATCAGTCGGTTGCCATGGTAATATGTTAAAACCAGACGTATATATACAATAACAGAAAAATTAGAGAGAGAGAGAAGCTCACATGTTTAAAAATGGTTTTAAAATAGTTTACGAATCAAAGACTGTTTCTAATCTCGATGGCAATCGTCACATCTGAGCCTTAGAAACGATTAATTACACTAAATTGTGTAATAATTAATACAGTAAAACGCCATCGGCCTTATCTTTGCTGAAATTTTATTTAAATATATTTCGTAAAAGTCAATTTAATTTAATTTACTGAGTGCCTCTGGTTTCATATTCTAGCCGAAAGTTCCGAAGAATGTGGAATCCTAATACAGGATTTTCCCCTGTTGAAATAAGTGTCATAATATATGTGTATGGCTATAACACATTAATATCCATTTATAAGCAGTGACCTTGAAATTTAAAAACATTTTCTAATTCCCCCTTTTTTTCACCTAAATGAGGTTAAAAAATACATTTTAAATCCTTCAATTTGAAAGAAAAATGTTTCGAATTTAGATGAAGTGCTCTTTGATTTTATCAATTTGTCCACAATTGTCAACGTCTGGAAACCCCCCGAAGAAGACCGGCCCATTCTCAAAGCAATTCTACGGCTTATAAATTCGGGAGTTGATCAAGAGTTTTCCATTCTTGTTGCCAACACATCCACTGTAATGCTTCCTCTTATGATCTTTTAGGGTTGGTCTGGTGATTTTTACAAGGTGCAAGGTGAGATACGTTTTAATACAGCGACGAGCAATTTTCTGAAGACCATTAAGGACAAATTTTAGTGTTCGCCAATTATCTAACATTACTTTCTGAAATAGATAAAGATCTTCCAAGGCCCTCCCCCCCCCCTAAATCTTTAAAACTTCGATTAAGTAGTTTGTTAAAGTATAAAATTTTCAAATATTGACCGAAGAATTTATACTGTCTGAAATAAATCCGACGTAATGTTTTTCAAAACATAACATGCTGTAAAAATATTCCTTTGCCAAATGATTTAAGTAAACTTCATTGCCGTTGTAATCTTTATTATTAGCTGATTTAATAGCACTAAATTTCTATCGTGATTACAAAATTGTTTGCTGAAAAAACACATGTAACTTCTCAATAACAGCAGAAACAACAAGAAGTACTTAAGCATGAATAAAATAGAAAGGATCAATTCTTTGCAACTACACAATTCTAAATTATACAGTTGTCCAAATTACTAGTTATTACTGTGTAATGAGATTGATTACCATCCTATAGAATTAGAATACAACCTTCAAATTTTTCTAAAAACAAATACATTGTTTTCTGAGATTCTCACGTCTCTCACAACAGACTGAGTTGAAATGACTGGAAATAACCGAGTTGGTGAATTTAGAAAACGCATATAAAACAGATATGTCTATTATTAATTTTAAAAAAATTTATGTTTGTGATTTAATATTCACACATACAATGGTACACTCCCATAGTTCTGGCTTTAGTTCTTTCTGAAAACACTTTACCATCTACTTCGTGACGAAGCGTTTTGTCTTTTGTATCGATTACAAGGATTAAAAATGTATGATGATTCAGTGTTATAAATCTCCTCTCATTCATACAAATCATTGCCTCGGCAAATAAAAAAAAGACCCAGTGGCACGTAAAAAATAACACCTTTCTAACAAATTTACTGCCACAGAACTATGCCATGACAACACGAATTATCCTTCACAAGCAGCGTCATCTTTCAAGTAAAAATTAACCGTTCCTCCCCCTTTCTAAATTGCTGTCTGATATCGATCCAGAGACTTCAAATAACAGTGTTTTGTGCTCAATCTGATTAAGTTAAACGACAACATAATTTATTTCAGAGGGCTCCATTACGCAACGTTAATTTCTCTCCACCATGTAGAGGATAGAGGGAATAAATCCGATTACAAATTTAATGCCTCGGATTAGGACCTTAGAGTATGACATCAGGGAGACGGATAATGATGGATTGTTTGGATCATGAATCATTTTCATGATGGTCTCTTGGACATTTGCTAAGAAACTTGGGGATGGATCACCTCCGAGATCAGTATCGCGACCTTTTACGAGAGGGTGAGTCATCAGCTGCGGTGCGTGGATTTGATCACTATCTTCATGGAATCGATTGTTATTCTAAATTCGTGAATCAGCTCGTAGAAATTCGAATATTTTCTTTGGGTTTTTGAATTTTAATGGCCATATTGCATGCTTTGGTAGCATTCTAATTCGGCTTGACAATAGGACAAAAGTGTACAGCGTAACAGATGTAAATTTAATGCATTTCGTTACTTACGATAATCAAGGAAGACTTATTTCTACGGTAGAGATATATAACAACCGGAATTTTTTTAATGTAATTTAAGAATGTGAAACTTAATAGAATCTTGCAATAGTTTTACGCATGTTACAGTTTATTATGAAAAATGTTTTTTTTTTAAAAATTTCAAATGGGGCTACGAATTGGTATTTTTACCATTACGGACCTAGACATTCCCTTGGAAATAGTATCCCTTTTTAGTGTGACACCATATAAGTAGATACCAAATGTCCCAATATAATTTTGACGCCCAGTTTCTTCCCCAGAGGGAAGCAAACACAAAACAATCTATAGTTTTCTTAAGAAAATTTAGTTTATTTGGTATAAATCAAAAAAAAAAAATTTCGAAAATGAGGAGATGCTTATTTTTTTTAATAGGCATCATTTCATTTTTGAAAATTTTTTTAATGGTATATCTTTTAAAAATGCTGTGCTCAAAGTTAGTACTAGATATATATGAATACGTTAATCGTAATAATTAAATTTTTTTATATACCCTTTGAACTGACGTACATAAAAAATAAATTCTCTTTACAACGGTCCTTAATACGTTGCAGCTTTTTTAAAATTTTTATTTCACAGTGAATGTTCCCCATTTCCTATTTTCAAATTTTTAAATAGTACATGCTCCCAAATCAAGAAAAAAAAACTTTAGTATATACTTCTAAACTTAATGCTAACTTTTAATAGATTTGTTAAAATTAATTATAAAATGTACACAGCAAATTGGACGATTTTTTCATTGATTTTTTCATAAAGTATTTTAGTCCAAAAAGCATATTTGATTAGCTCATGCAGTAAGTTTTCTTGTAACACTTAAAATAACTTGGCGGTCTATTCTAAGAGAACTGCTAAAATCACCAACAAACAAATCTATGCTTCATTTTAAATGTAGATTTTTCTAATCTTAATGTTGACTTCTGGAAGATACACTTGCCTCCGAAAGTCTGCGTACAGGTAATCATCTTACGCGTTTATGCTATAATTACTATTAAAATCTCACTTTAGAAAATCAAGATAGCTGTCAGGGATTCTTCAAAATTTCCTTATTCAAACAGCAGCAACAAATATCACCTTAACATAAAAAAACAAGAATGACCCCTTCAAATAATCACCAACCATCCGCGCCAAAAAAGTCTCCGTTTACTTACAAAATAGAGCTTTTTAAGACCTTTAATTGTAAAATAATTGCAGTAAATCATGTTTTTAAGTAATTATAAGGTTATTTTACAATTTATTTAGGATTTGAGATTTGAAAATTTTTGTGGTTCCATGGCAGGCAACAGGATAGAGATCGATATATTATTGAAAGAAAAATCATTAGAAATCTTCAAAAAAGGAGGGCATTTTTAAAGAAATTGCTGAAACTGTTAATATGAGACATTCATTGATTCAAAAAAAGTTCATAAACAAAAATCAACTAAAATTTTAACGTCCACGCCAAGATCCGGCCGCCCGTATGCAGTGTCCCCTCGAGAATCTTGCTTTGTAATACGCTCTACAAAAATAAATCTAAGACTATAAGCTTCACAAATACCTAAAAGTGTAGCTGAGACCTTGCAAAAAAATTTGACTTTAACCACAATTCGAAGCGAACTGAAAAAGTTGACTATCATGGCCGAGTTGCACTCAAGAAACCATTCATCTCTCAAGTGCAATGAGCTAAGAGCCTTTGCCAAAAAAGCATCTAAATAGAACACATAATTATTCGAAAAATGTAATATATTCAATTGAAAGTATTTTTTATAATTTGGCATAAAAAAAAACGAAAATATGCCTTCAAAAATTCCTGGACAGATCTTAAGAAAGAGAATCCTTTTTCGACTATCAAACATGGCGAAGGAGGCATAATGTTTGGGGGTGCATTGGAAGCCTTTCGGCTAGTAATCTGGAATTTATTGAATCGACAATGTACAAAACTGATTACTTTAACTTATTGAAGTAAAATATTAGGGAAAGTGCCGAGAAATTTGCGGTGAGTGATGATTTTTACTTTCAGCGGCACAAAGGTACCGAGCAAATGACTCCCATTATGAAGCCGTGGCGGTTCTGACATGTCCCAAACCAATCCCGCAGGCCATCCTAGTCCCCAGACCTAAGCACAACACTGAATTTATGGGATTTACTCGAGTGAATAATCAGGGAAAATGGAATAACATCCAAGAAAATGCTCAAATCTGCCATAGTAGAAGAATGGAACAAAATATCCACAGATGAGACAACTAAACTAGTTAAATCCCTGCCAAATATTATGAAAGAGTCATAGAAAGAACGGAATAGCTTAAAAAGTATTAACTTTTAGTTACAATCCATTATTCTCAAGGTTTTTTCAAGTGTACGCAGACTTTTGGCGCACACGATTTGTGTCATTCTGAAGTTATAAATATTTGTATTATTTTATGTAATATCCAGGTGATTGTTGCTTATACTATTTGAATTAACGACGTTAGATGAATCAATAATAAATAGTGTTGATTCAGAAAGACTTCATTTAATTAGCGATTTTTACATGAATATAAAAGATGACTGCCTGTACGCAGACTTTCGGAGGCAAGTGTATATTTCTTAATCTAACATAAGTTTTTAAAAACGTACGCGTAGTGTTCAAAGGCAGGGCTCCACACAGTCGCTCCCCATCCAAGGCCAAATAATCTCGACTGCAACCGATGCTCGCCTCCACGTCAAAGCGGATGAATCGGATTTTGAGCTGACATACCGCCTGAGTCACCTTTCGAATCAAGAATCTGAAAAAGGATAATTCTCATTACAATTCTGAAAAACACATATTGATTTTTCGTACTTATACATCTTATTCTTATGCTGCTACTAATGCAACTGTACTGAATTTATTTGGTGTATCGCGATTCATCAAAATAGGAAGAAAAAAGATATATAATTCAATATTAATTATTATTACAATTCAAATTTTACGCCACATGCACATGAAAAAAAAAATTCGTTGGGGTCTATTTGTTGATAAAGCGAAAATCGTTCCAATGAACGTCATTCAATTGCTTGAAGTATGTAATGGAAGAAAGGGCAAGGTTAAAATCTCAATCGTATCTTTATTTATTCTTATATTAATATGTATAGTTATTTTAGGGGATGAATCTACTTGTAGCGGTTTATCTGCAATATTGACCACAGTTCTAAGTCTTTGATTTTTGAATAAAATTGACAACATTTCAGGAGTAAGAAATGTAAGGGCAAAATGTGCAACATAAGTTTAAAATTCTTGAAACAACACAAGTAATAATATTGATAATAAATGTAAGTTCATTTGCACACATTAGGAAAATTAATCGTATCTATTTAAAAAAATTTCGTTGACAAAAGGATTGTTTTTGAAATATTTTTGTATTTCCTTACCTTTTACACAAATAACTATTTAGAGATGTTATAAAGAAAAATGTTTTCTTTGGCTTTATGAACTTAAGAAAAAGGATTTAAAATATGATTTTCAAGTAATTTTAAAGAAGGCCGATAAATTTATTGAGACTTGGTGTCTTTAAGTGCCCTTTCTCTCAAGAAATTTTCTTTTGGACTATTTGTTGATATTTTGATGGCAGGATTCAAAATACTTAGACCAACATCATGGTCTGAATTTAAAAGAGTGATAAAAAAAGTTCTTAGAGATAATATTCTCAAATTAATTAACAAAAAGTGCATCAAACTAATTGTAGATTTATTTATTTATTAATAAACGTTTTCAGCTACTAATTTCCTACCGATTCAAAGGTAAGCTTTATTCAGCCTATTCGCCTCGTAATTTTCAGTGAAGGTCAAAAGACGAGGTCGACATTTGAGCTAGCCACCATTCTTTCCATTCACGACAAATTAATATGAGGGATATGAACCTCTACAAATTTAATATTCATCAACTTCTATAGTAATCGATTTCTGCTTAGAACTATTACAAGAGGTTTATCGGATGAATAATATTAAACTTCATTTTTGGATTTAAAGAAAAAAAGAGTTATTTGTATATACCACTTTAAATGTCAATTAGCTAAGATAATATCTTTTTCCTACTGTAAACAAGTAATATAAAAAAACTTTTTTAAGTCAATTCCTACTTAGATCAACAACAACAAAAAAGTAATTTTAGTTACTTTCTGTTATATAGTTACAATTAATATAAATATGTATATACATGACAGAATCACAACATTAAGTGGCAATTAATTTTTATTAATTATCATTAAAGTATCGCATTGTCATCCAAAACAATCGTGTATATAAAATTTCAGTTCCACTGTTCAGCTTTGAAAGGTGAGGGAAATAAAATCTTTTAAAGTTTTGACGCAAGTCGCTAAAAATGAAGTCAATGTGGCTGTATCTGTAATTCTTTAAATAATTAAATTTCAGTCAATTTTAATTAATTATAATTAAATTATCGTATTGTTACTCAAAACAATAGTGTATAGAAAATTTCAGCTCAAATGAGCGCTTTAAAATGTAAGAAAAGAAGCTTTTGAAGTTTTGACTCAAGTCGTCAAAATGGTCGCTAAGTCACCCAAAATGATGCCACCATGGCTGTATTTGTAATTCTTTGAATAATTGGTTTTAATCAATTAATATTATTAAATATAATTAAATTACTGTATTGATATCCAAAATAAGCGTGCATTTTAAGTTTCAGTTCAATTGAGGGCTTTAAAATGCATTTCATTAACGATTGAAAATTTGAACAAGATAAATATAAAGGAGAGTGAGCTAATAGTAGGTATTGAATAACAATGAGAATTACCTGCAGTTAAGATTGGGGAGGTAGTTGAGAGGATAAAGCTCACTGCGCATGTCGAAGCTCATGGCCTCGAATTCTCGGTCGCAAGAAGCTCCAGCTCCGCTGCCCCTTCCAGTCCCTTCTGCAGCAACTTCGGAGCAAGGGATTTGCCTCAATCCCAGAAGAAAACCAGAGAAGGTGTACCATGCATCAGTGCTGAAGAAAATAAGTTTTTCGGGTGTCCTAAAGTCCAGTGTTCCTACAGATCAGAAAGCGATAAAAAATACTTATAAAAGGACATGTTACACGAAAATGAAATAAAGAGGGATTACTTATTCCAATATTAATTTGTGCTTATTTTTTAATGTCATATATTCTTGAAGATGCAATAAGGTATCCAATTTACAAATCAATAAAAATAAATGACACAAACGAGAATGTATAAATGATTTAGCTTACATATCTTAAAGAGTTCCAAGTACATTTGGATTGAGTAAATTGAAAACACAAATTAAATACCACATTGACTCGAGTAAAATTCGTGAAATTCAGCACCCCCACAATGATGAGGAGTGAAAAATATAGATCTACTCGAAACAGTACCCATTAAGGGGTTCACCCATGTAATGGGTTCAAAAATTCAAAGAAAAGAATTTTTTTTCATAAATTGCTTTCTTAACATGTCTAGAATACGGAGGTAAAGTGATTTTTTAAAATCCGAGGTCGTTATAAAGAAGCAAGTGTTAGAAGAGCAGTTGTTCGGAGCGCTGAGTACGAGCGCCTATTGTGTACAGCCGACTTGATACCATTGACCCTTCTATGCAAATATACGTTCATACAAGTATAGACATGTTTGTAGAAGTTTAAAAGGAAATATCTATAGTTACAGAATATTTCGTCGAACTTGTTTTAGTCTTCGCCACCAGGCATCGCCGATTGAGGGCATGGTAAGATTTTCGTTGTTTTAATAGGACTTGAGAGAGAGAGAGAGAGAAACTTTAAACGCGTTTTTCTCAAAACTGTGTTTTTCAAACTTTCCTCCATCATATCTCAAGAACGTTTTGAGCAAATGACTTTGAATTTGTAATACATGCACTCAGCACATGTATACGTACCAAATGGACTACAATCATTCCAAAATTAAAAATATTTCTATTTTTTGTAACAAAAACATAACAAAAAAATCCATGAAATTCGAAACTTTTTCTTCAGAGGTCTACCAAAAATCCAATTTTTGATATTTTCATTTGAGAATAGTCCATTCTGTGTATTTAAGCTTATAGATTAAAAAGCCGTTCATTTTTTTATTTCAGATAAGCCAATTAGCCGGAATCGTGGAGGAAGTGAGCGTCCAATTTTTCGAGGCGGGTGTGTTCAGAGCGCTAACTCACGTTCTATTAGATATTTTTGGCTAATCATTTATATACATACTCTTAAAATACATATAAATAAATGACAAAAGATTTAAAGTTCTATCATTTTATGGGTCGTCAAAAAAAATCCTCTAAAAATGCTTAAAAAGCAGGCTGTCGCATGGGTAAACCCCCTTAAATTGGCATAGCTTCAATTGCCTGATAAATTCTTGAGCCCAGAGTGAAAGGAGTTTTACGATCTTAACAAAGTTATTATCTACGTAAAGAATTTCATATGTTAAATGAAGCTTTTTTCTTCACAGAAAATGATTTAGATGCCGCAAGGAATGAGGATTCGTAGAAGATACATTAGGATAATAAATTTCATAAAGCTTTATTTCTAGCTTGATTATCGGAGTTTCAACATCACTTATCGTGAACTATGAGGAAAAGCTTAATTTCCAAGGGAAGAAGCCGCATCTATTGATCCAGATGCCATGTTTCTTTCCAGTTTTTTCCGGAACATATATCGTAATTTTACACGTTACTGCTCTGCAATAACAATTTGGCTGCTGGTAAGAAATAACAAAAACTCCAGCTGTAGGCTAAAAGAATTGAAAGACAGGAGAAATATCATTGTTATAAGGTGAAAATATAACTCTAGACACCACTTGAGATGCTTTGTCTTTTTTAGCCATTGAGTACTGTTTTCATTATCATATAGAGTTAAATTTTTGTCACACATAATTATTCAATGGACTAATGAGACTTGTTCATTTCGAAAAAGAATAACATATGGACACTTCAGTTTGTTGGCAGTTCTGAGTCGGCACAAAACAAGCAGGATCCTGCTGAATTTTGCTATCATTTTCTCATATATTAGCTTAAACCACGTTTAAAAGAATATCTTAAGAAAACATAACGAAAATTAGGCAATTTTCGTGATCCCTTTTTCAAACTCTATCAGACTTATAACTCCAAAAAAATTTTATCTGGTATTTTTATTCATTTATTGGCTATATTCTACCCAGATTAATCAATTCTTTTTTCTATATGTTTTTAGTGTCAACTGCTTCAGAAATGTCCAGCTTAAATTTTTAAAAGAATTACTTCTCAATTCTGAATTTTGGCATACTTTGGAAGCCTTTTACATCTTAACAAATCAAAAATAAAACTTATTTTTTGCATACATAATCATTGTTTATAGTTTTTTTTATTTCTAATGGGCTGTGGACTGGTGTATTACCATTGCAGACCTAGTACATTCCCGGAAGCTGGTATCTCTTTTTAGTGCGGCACCCTATAGGCGGATACAAATCACCGCAGGTAGTTTTGACGCCCAGTTTTCTCCCTAGAGAAAGGCACCTGAGCTCTGACGATGCAAACCTGCACTAGGATTTAATTTTGCGGAGAGTTCCCAAGCAAAACAGACACTCTAGGGAAAATAAGTAATAGTCTTATAGTAGTTATTATTAAAATGTATGGTGTCTTTCTTTTTAAAGGGAGACATAATCTTTAATGCTATTTTGCCAGATATTTCCTTCACATCGACTCATCTGAATGCGTTCACGCCTTCTAATTCGGGTGATACATTCTAAATATTTTCCATCTTCCCCAAGACGACGTCAAATAGTTTGAATAAAACAATGCCTTTTATTGAGATAATAATTAACAAGTAATATAAAAGAAAACTAAGTCAATTCCTACTTAGATCAACAAAGAAACATTTTATATTTTAGTTACTTTTTATTAAATAGATACAATTAATATAAGTATGTATATACATATGACACAGAATCCCAATATTAAATGACAATACAGAAAGAAATTTCCTTTGCAATTTTTCATTTTCCTTTCTATATGTGACGTTGGACTATTTTTTGTTTGTTACTATTTATTCATTAATTAAATTTAATTATTCTAATAAAATAGTATAATAAAAAAATCACATCCTCAGAAATTAGGCTATCCCGGGTGGAATGTGAACCCACTACCATCGCATTAGAAGTCCAACGCGCCATCCATTGCGCTACAGGGACACAACGAACAGGTTTCCTTTCTATATATGCTGTTGGACTATTATTTTTGGCTCAAGTGTAGTACAGGCGGGGCCCTTTCTATTTGGTGATTTTTCTTTGGATTTGGGGATTTTATATAAATATTATGGTGAGATCGCGAATTCATTCTGGCTTCCGGACCTCTATCGCTAAGTAAAGTAATTTGGCGATCAATTTTGGTCGCCAAAAAAATTGACATCGCCAACCCCCCCCCCCTCTTTCCACACTTAATCCTTGTTTTTTTGTTACTATTAAAGCAATTTTAGTTTAATTAACGTATAAAAATTTTTAAAAAAAACTGTATTAACATCAAGTGCTACAAATTTAGAAAAATGTATTTGAACTTGAATGGATGATTAGAAAGTATTTTATTAAAGATTGAAAATTTGAACAAGATTTAATATATATGTATATCTAGGGGAGAGAGAAAACTAATAGTAGGTATTGAAAAACACCTTAAACACAAGAACGTCTTAAGATCTCTTGATGCCCAGACCACTTGTGTGGCCGCGGTAGCCAAGAGGTCTAGGCATCGGATCATGGCTAGCATGTCAAGAGTTCGATCCCAGTACCACTGAAGACCCACCGTGTAGGGGAGCGTTGCACGTTAAATCTGTCGAGAGCTCAAACGTCCTCCCGTTGGTGTGGTGTGGTAGTTAGGAGAGGGGGGTGCCAGCTCAGGTGTCGTCTGCGTCACTTGACTATGGTTCAAAATTACGCGGACCGTCCCCAAAAGCCCTCGTGTAGCTGAACAGTGGGACGTTAATATTCACTCACTCACTCAAGCCCAGACCCCTTATGGAAAAGTAGGCCCCACCTGCAACCCTTTTAAGTAGATAGTATACAACACATACATGTTGTCAAATACTCGTACAAACGGTAACTCGTAACAAATAAATGTGCGTCGTTCACAATCTCAAAACCTTAGGCACAAGGCTACTCGAACAGCCACCGCCTTTTGACTTAATGAGTTATGACAGTGTGTGGTAACAAGCCTAAGCTTACTCATACACGACGGGCATGACGTAATAATGCAGTTTTATTTAAAATCTTGCCAAATGGCATTTAGTTTAAAACCCTAGTTTTTTTGGAGAATATGTTCGAGAATAACATTTGGCCATTAAAGTTATTTGGATCGTGATCTTACTGAGGCTGAGTTGAGATCGAGACGAGGTGCCTCCCTTAGACTGAGGCCCTGGGCCCAGGACCAGTTGGTTCATACCTTAAAACGTCCCTCCCCATAAAATAACTAAGTCTACTATGCTTTCCAAAAATAATTCCCTTACGAGAAATCAAAAGGCTATTTGATTAAGAAAGCTTTATGATTATGAGCATGATATACGATTTAGTAAGACATGCCAGACAATACTTACTCGAGATGCCTTGAAATTTATCCCCACAAGCCCTCCAGCCTCCATCCAACTCCAGATAATCATTGTAGCATCCTGGGTTGCCATTCTGCAGTTTGAAATCCAGGAAGTTGATCTTCAACTGGCATATGTGATCCCCTTGCCGGTGGACTGTGTACCGACACCGCAGGTCGTTACCATAGTCTCGAGGGTAATTGGGGCTGGAGATGCGGGCCTGCACATCCCACACGTGCACGTCACAAGATGAAGATGATCCGGGTACGATTGGGGGTGGTGAGATGGTGCCGCAGTCCAGTTGCCGGACGTACAGGAAAAATCCAGGTCTGGGATTGACGGAATCTGTCTTGAACCGGAGCACTTTCTCGTAAGAGAGGAAGTCAGTGGTTTCTGTAAAGATGATGTTGATTATTAGTTTTGTGTAAGAAGTCAGTAGTTTCTGTAAAGATGGTGTTGATTATTAGTTTTGTGTAGGAAGTCCGTAGTTTCTGTAAAGATGATGTTGATTATTAGTTTTGTGTAAGAAGTCAGTGGTTTCTGTAAAGATGATGCTGATTATTAGTTTTGTTTAAAAAGTCAGTGGTTTCTGTAAAGATGATGTTGATTATTAGTTTTGTGTGGGAAGTGAGTGGTCTCTGTAAAGATGATGTTGATTATTAGTTTTGTGTAAGAAGTCAGTGGTTTCTGTAAATATGATGTTGATTATTAGTTTTGTGTAAGAAGTCCGTAGTTTCTGTAAAGATGGTGTTGATTATTAGTTTTGCTTAAAAAGTCAGTGGTTTCTGTAAAGATGATGTTGATTATTAGTTTTGTGTGGGAAGTGAGTGGTAAAGATGTTGTTGATTATTAGTTTTGTGTGAGAAGTGAGTGGTTTCTGTAAAGATGTTGCTGATTATTAGTTTTGCATAGTTTGTTTTTCGGAGTAAGTAATTAAATATGTATAATGTTTTGATTATTTACTTACATCCTGGGATTTTATCTCCAGAAGTAATACTAAAAGTCAATTTTTTTGTTATTTAATTTTAATTAAACCTGGATGTGATTTTAAAATCTTCTGAAAAATGCACATGTTGATGAAATTATGACAGATGAGAAAACGTCACCATGAGACAGTTATAATGATATGATGAGAAATACTGCATGTATAAAAATTCGAAGATATAAAACAGGGTTTGGTTACACAACAAGATTTTGCTACGAAATGTACAGTATTTTTTTTATTCAATCTGTTATATTTTTTCGTACTTTTTAGTAAGATTTACAAATGAGCCAGATTCTTTATTTTAATATTTTATTTGATAAATTGAATTTCCTGTAAATGAATAAATTCTAAGTGAGTGAAAAATATTGATCATGTGCGATAAATCCCAGCCATTACACATCCTGTAGTTTATTTCGTTAAGGTATACTATTATAGCAAAATTTGCTAGCATAAATATATTTTATACATGGTTTTTTGATAAATTGGTTGCGGATTTCCTGATAATCCACGAACATTTTCGCCAATATATCATTCTATTTTCACGTTTTGGGGTTACACAGCTTCTTTCTAAGTTAAAAAAACACGAAAAATACTTTTAGGTATTTTAATAATTAGAATGTAGATAAACAATAATTATTTTGTTTTTC
The DNA here is from genome assembly GCA_019973975.1 of Trichonephila clavata. Classification (NCBI taxonomy): domain Eukaryota; kingdom Metazoa; phylum Arthropoda; class Arachnida; order Araneae; family Nephilidae; genus Trichonephila; species Trichonephila clavata. The sequence continues at coordinate 62,317 of BMAO01030321.1, forward strand.
CAATGATGAATTAATTTTCTACAACGGTTCATAAATTTCAGGAAACACTAAGATTTATTTACATAAGGATCATCAAAATATTCCAGTTTTTTTTTAAATCTAAATAATGTATTTAGCTTAATAAGCAATAAAAATACATGTACAGTTTCAAAATGAACAGTTGCATTTGGATAAATATGAATCAAATTCAAACACATTTTCTTTTATAAGAGAGAAGAAATGCTCGATTAAATACAGGATTTTTGAAATTAAAACTAATCTTGGTTTTATATTTCTAAGAAATCTATGATTATTTTCACTCACATAAAATTGAAAAGCTACATTTAAAAAAAACTAAATATCTAAGCATTCAACTATGAACCATTTTATAAAGTCAATGAATTAAATGGGGCTTTTTCCATATTTTGAAGTACCTAGAAAGCAAAACGGAATGGGCTACGATAAAATATATATACTAAGAAGAAATCACATTATTTGAGCTGTCACACTAACTAGCTAAGTAAAATATGAATAATACTTAACTAAACTACTTTAAAGTAATAAGACGACATTCACATACAAAGAAAAGTAAACTGTCCTCTTACATTCAATGCATTTTAGGTAAAATGTTAGAAAAATTCCAAAAAACAGAGTATCGTAGTATAGTAGACGCATATTCTACAAGAGACGTCGGAGATGCTTTTTTGAAAAAGAAAAATTGACTTATAGATAATACAGCCATTGAGTGAGTGTAAAGACGGTATAAAAATTTGATCCACAGTATCCTTTTTTTTCCCAGAATTATTGAGATAGACGGCGTCTTATGGATTTTAGAGCAAATGGAATGTGAAAATAAAGTCTCTATATAGAAGTCTGAAGTTCAGGTCAATAAACTTATAAAAAGTTATCCCTTTTTCTTCTAAATCTTCTTATGAAACTTCAAGAAAGTATAAAAGTATTACGCCACTTAATACTTTTATCTAAAAAGTATTAAGTGACTTAATATTTTTTTTTACTGGAAGTTTCATCCTTTTCTGTTTCGTTTTTTCACGACTTGGAAGAATAAATAAAATTAAGTAAATTCGTTTTTTTTAAAAAAAATATCGTTTGCTCAGCTGTTTGATAAATTCGAATAAAATTTGATGTTTAGACTTAAAATTATAGTAGCTTTTTCTTTTCCTTGAATAATTTTTTTCAATTATATTTAGTAGATATCGTTAACCAGCTGTTTATTTAGCAGCCCACATTTATCGTTCAAAGTAACACACACACTCGAGTTTAAGTTTAAAAATGAAATTTATATATCAGTTTTTTGACGGTGGAAGGAAAAAGTGAAAGGAATTAAAATGCATCGATGTAATGACGTCATTTCTATAAACACGCATCGCTGATTAACAAATAATACAGATAATAACATTCGTTTAGGTTATTTTAATTAAATACTAAATAACTATATAGTGTAGAAACTGATTTTTGAAAAACATGGACTGGAGTTGCTGGTGTCATTTTTGATATTTTATTATAATAATTAACAGTTAGATGATTGACGAAGTTCGGAACCATGATTTTGAAAAATCATATAAATGAATAATTTTTTTTTGATACTTAGTGTCACCTGAATTAGAATATACATATAAAATTGTTTTAAGAATATCGTTACAGTATAAAATGACTTAAATACAATTTTTTAGCAAATAATGAAGAAAAAATGACATTTTCAAAGCATTCTACTTTTATGAAAGGTGCTTCTTTAATAATAATATTTTGCTTATATATAGCTTAGACTTCTGTACAGAAGCTGACCTAGAATTTTTGAACTATAACTTAGGAATGGATCTATTCTTATTTAAAATCAGAGTCAAACAATTTTAATAAAAGACATCTGTTATTCTTTTAATTGATTTTAACAGAAAATCATGTGAATTTCTCAAAAGGCATAGTTCAGACTCTGTATAGTTGCCCTAGCTATATGTAAACAAATTATAATTATTTTAGAAGCTTTTTTCATAAAAGGAGAAGTTTTGAATATAAGTCATTCTTTCTTCCTTTTTTACCAAATATTTGCATTTGAATAATTTTTTATTGTAATAATACTTTTAAGACGATTTTATATGAGTATTCTAATTCAGGTAACCCTAAGTATCAAAAAAAGGTATTCATTTATATACGTTCGCATAATTAAGGTTCCGAATGTAAATAGTAGAAAATAATAAAAATACAAATGACAAAGTAAAAAAAAATTCAGAATCTGAATAAAATCGATGTTTCAACCAAGAAAAAGTTAACTACTGCTAACATAAACTGATCTAAGCTCCGTTGCAATACATTTGACTCATTAGTACAAAACTACTATGCCAAGCAAGATCACATGACATCATGAGCAAAAAGATAAACAACAACAATGGCGACTTACTCGCAACAATAAACTTGACCATATATTCGGTAAAATCCTTGCATAGTACACTGCTGTATTTGGCGACAAAATTTCTTCGCCAAAAAGCACCAAGGAAAAAATCGCGTTTTTCGAAATGGCGTCAGAGACAAAAACAAGAGGAGAAAACGTGGTTTTCAAAGTGGCATCAAGAGACGAAAAACGTCGAAAAAACGTGGTTTCTTAAGCGGACAACATAGAGGAAATATCAATTAAAACAATATGAAATTAAATGCAAATTCTTTCCAAGTTTCGGACATCCATACCAAGATTCTATCAATCCTTCATTCATACAAAAAACAATCGTTACTTTCTTACCGTTTATTCAGTAGAAAATCGATCCGTCGTGTTTTTACGAAGAAAACGTGGTTTCTAAAACAGTTTCTACTAGAAAAACTGAGAAAGCGTCGCTTCTAAAACGCTACAGTGGGGGAAAAAATCCAGTATGAATGCTTAAGACTGATGAGCTAACGATATTTAATTCTCTTAAACACAAATTATTTTCATATTTCGGACATTCATACCGAAGTATTTTCATTAGTTCACTCATTCACAAAGCAATCAGTTCTCTTTCTTACCTCTTTCATTCAATAGAAAAATATCTATTCGTTTCAAAAAAGAAAACGTGGTTTCCAAGATGTCTTCAAGAAGAAAACAGAAAAACCGTTGCTTCTAAGATGCAATAGTGAGAAAAACATCGTCCAAATTTAATCAACCATCTCCCTTTCTCTCTAACAAACATTCTTTCAGCAGTTGTTTGATTTTAAAAAAAAATCCACTCATTCCTTGAATTTTAGATTTCTAGGAAAATCTCTTCAACGTCTTCAAGTTGACCGTCAGAAAAAAAAAATGATCGCTGTCCAAATCCTGAAAAACTTTAAAAAAATCCGGTCCGAATAGGGTTACTATTCTTAAAATTTTACACGGTTGCCAAATTGTAAAATTTATTGCCAAAACTTTTGGCGCCAAGAAGTGTGCTCTGCTAGAGGATCCACCTCCCAAATTCATCAATAAATCTGTTACCTATACCAGGACTTTGGTAAAACAGGAAATGTGTCTTCAATATATCAAAGAGTACTTACTGACATTGTCTTCAGGAATACGCCCACATAATCTCTGTGAATCGAGTTGCAAGAAGTCATAAACGCAACCCGGACTGTCCTCCACGTCGAAGTCCAGGAAACGGATATCCATTTTGCAAATGGATGGCCTGTACCTCCGGATGACCAGTTGACAGTCCAAGTCGTTAGAATAGTAATTCGGAAATCCGGGACTTTCTAAGTAGAATTCTTTTTCGTAGTAAATCTTGCTGCAGCTACTGGGTAGACGATCGGCTACAAGGTCTTAGGGAAAAAATATCTGGTGAGTTTTATTAAACTTTACATAGGTTGAACACGTACACAAATAAAATTCAATATTTAAGGATTTCATATTTAAAAAAAACAGCAATTTGGTACCGAACTGAAAATAAATTGAGTATGGAGCACATGTTACGAAATCTATAACAAGATTAAAACTTTTCGAGTTTTTGATAAACCGAAAGATCGCAGTCATTAAATTTAAAACTTTTCCTTCAAACTCACAGATTTCTCATGATTTATTAGGTAACTTGTGTATGATACCATCGACCAATTTCGCTTAACGAAGAGACATCAAGAATTCAAAAAATGTCACCAAATAATGGAATCGTTATTGTTATTGTGTTCGAACGTGAGCGGAGATGGTTTCCATTACTTGTCGTATATCGCGGCATTTGGCTACGTCATTCAATTTGATAAAATTGGTCGATGGTATAATGCGTAAGTACCGTTTATTTTTATTTCGAACTTATATCTATCTAATTTTAAATCTTAGTTACTACTTCTACTCTTAGAATGTGTATCCTTTTTTAGATAAAGAATTAAAGTAAAAAGAAATAATTATTGTATTTAGCATAAATAGAGCTAGATTTTAAATTTTGGATTAAAAATTCAATCAATTTTTGGTATTTATATATTATACCAAGAATTATAATTTTGCCAAATTAAAAGATGACGCAATTCTATTTAGCATAAATAGAGCTAGATTTTAAATTTTGGATTAAAAATTCAATCAATTTTTGGTATTTATATATTATACCAAGAATTATAATTTTGCCAAATTAAAAGATGACGCAATTCAAAAAATATTGATAAATGCCGTCATAGTGCTATTATGTTTGAATATAAATGGGAATGAATTCCACTATTGGTTGTATATTACTGTATTTGGCGACGTGTGTTCGTTCGACGAATTGGTGTCGATGGTATAATACGTAGGTACCCAATTTTTGAATTTAGGAAGGAATTTATCATCACTTTGTCTTATTTATATTAAGCTTTGCACAATTGGAATTGGAGAAAATTGATGTTATTTAGTTCCTCTTCCCACCAATAATCGTTTAATTGACAACAAAAGATGAGATAAGGAATTTCGTAGAAAATTAAATACTTTTCCGGGAGAGGCATCTTAACCGTATCTTAAAATGGATAGCTGACAAACAACGTTAACGGTGAAGAAACTTGAAGTATAATTAATATATATTCATATTCCTTTTTAGAAATATTGTTTTTCCTATTGAATATTCTTAAATTTCTTCACAAATATGCCTCTACAGAAAATTTTCACCTTCATGAATTTTTTTTATACTTTCGATCAAATTACTTTATACAGTTTATAACGAGCACTGTCTACTCTCAGGCCAGCCTAGAGGTGTGAGAGGAAGTGAAGGATGACTAGCCATAATATTTATCAAGTCTATTTATAAAACACACAAATTATCAACAGACAGAATTCTAATGATCAAACCAGAAGAGATGTTCCTTATAAGAGCAATAGGAGATTAAACCACGAGAGACGCGAATTATGAGAAGACTTCTTATATATTGATCCTCCTTTTTTGGAATCAATCTACTACTCTAAATATCCGAATTATAATTTAACTATGGTGACCAATCGTCACTTTAATACCTTCAGCTATCTAATTTCTAAAATGCGCTATCAAATATACTAATACCTGATCAGTAGCAATCTTTCCTCGTACTCAGATTCTCTATATCTCAATCTCCATATAACTCCTTCTATCTCTCGAACTCGCTAGAAAACCTAGACTATATATAACCGACCTAATCTGCATATCACGGTTTCTTCTTCAAAGGGTTGGTTGTGATTAATTCAAATTGATATATCAAAGATTTCCCAAGAGAATTACAGGAAGGACCGTCAGAAGTTATATACGAAAAGAAGAATTTCGCTGGGAATGTTAGACTATTTCATCATGACTTTCTCATAATAAAGCTATTATTATTCTTTTTAATTTCTGGAATGCTTATTTCGCATGATTTTATTTTTATTTGAAAGAAACGAAGAAAGGGGAAAGAAAAAAATAGAAGATGAGCACCAACTACATCGTCATGAAATTTCTTTAACGAATTATAAACATTTATTCTCTGTGCCTTTACACATAAAATGAGTGGAGTAAGAAACTAGATAACCAAGAACATATTACAGTTGGTTGCGCTTACCAGAACCGCCCGGTGATCTGACAGGATTTCCAGGAGGACAGACAAGTTGGCGGAAGAGCAAGTGAAATCCCTTGTCCATTCGCACGGTGTCTGTCTTGTACACAATATGGACATTCCCTAAGGCATCGAAGGTCACGTTTTCTGGAACAAGATTATCAATATACAATTAAAAGAAACTAGAAGGAAATGGAGGCAGAAAATGCCTTGCATTAAATTCAGTTGTATCATAGAGATACGTTATATTCTATTTTGATAACAAAATTTAGAAAATGCTCTTATATAAAAATAGTTATTAAATTTTAAATAATCATCAAGTGAATGTAAGAAATTAACAATGATTTCTTAAAAAGTAAGGGAAAAGATTAAATTGTGTTCTTTTTAGATAAAAATGATGTTTTTAATTATAAATATAAGTATTCATAGTTTCATGAGCTTTAATTACATTTAAATATACCTCTCCTCTCAAATCATAAATATCTATACTGTAGCTCATAGAAATAATACTCGCGAAATATTTATTACTAGCACATTGTTATAATATAGAAAATTACAAAAATGTACCTAATATTATATCAACAAATTTAGTTTTGATATTATTAGCTTATAATTATTTTTGAAACATTATTTCTGTTTTTTAAATTATTTTATTTATATAAATTTTGCTACTAATCCCTCCTTAATTTTCAAGCTTTGGATTTGTATTTAGATCACTGCAGGTGGCAAGAAACGTTTTATTGTTCCTTGATTCGAGCATTATCTAAGCCTTTTTGAATGTTTTCTCTTGGTAAATGTAACTTTTCTATTAATAATGTATTACGGACTACTATTCATTATATTTCATTGAGTATTAGCTACAGAAAAAGGGAGAGGTTAGCTAGCCATAAAACTGGTTAAACCTCACTTTTTTTAAATTTGAAGTTCTCAGTCTTCAATGTTTTTAAATACTACAGCATCCATTAAGTTGTTGCTTCCAAAATTTAATTTATTTATTTTAATATTTATTATTTAAATCACTTTAACTCTTAAATACAACGGAATCAATATTATATATATATGCATTTATAACTAGACCGAGTTTAATTACTGTTGTCACCTAAAAGTCAAATGAGGAACACTTGTGTACCTAGCTTCGTATAGGTCAGTATTTAAAAAAGATTCTAGAAACTGATTTTCTGTTACTGGAGTTCTCGTATTATATAAAAGAAAATTTTCTCTCCGTAACATTGTAGTTTTAATTAACAAAATGCTTTAAAATATAACACACAGAACACATTTTAAAGGGGTTATTTTCATTTAAGGTATCCAACTACCCTAAAATGGCGATTTTTGCCAAAAATTTACAAACTTTTCTTATGATTTTATTTTATAGGCCCTCTTATTAGCTTTATAAAAATATCACGTTCATTATTTTCCGTTCACTTGAACAAAAACTACAAGTGTTTTAGTAAAAGCAGATGAAGAACTTAAAAAAAAACTTTTAGCAAAACATGTCATACTTTAAAATGCGTTTTACTCGAAATGGGGTTTTTTGAAAATGCTCAAATGGGGACAGATTGCTCAAAAAGTATTGAAAATAATTAATTGAAATTTTTTCGTACGTTCTGTATAATAGCAGAAGTGTTTTAAACTTCAGATTTATTAATCACGGTTTTATTACAAAATTTACAGTGAATATATTCACTGTTTTTTAAGCAATTTCATATAATAACTAAGATTAAGTGCTCTAGTTTTTGTAAAAATTAAAATATCTCTTATCCTGAAAATCATTTCAAAAATGAATAACTAGGCAACACATCAAAATTGAAAATTTGTTCATAAACTTTTGGTACAGAATGGACCCCATTTATATGTAATTTTTTGTAAATTTTTATAAATTTTTTCCCATTTTAGTAATAATAGTTTATTTTTCTCTTCTTAATTTTAACATATTTTTCATAACCGGCTGGGTGGCGTGGTTGGTTTGTAGCTGGTCTTCTGCATCCAAGGTTGCGAGTTCGACACCAGCCTAAGTCGATGGATTTTCATGATGAAGAAAATCAACAGCGGCCATGTCGTATGATTAAGCGGCATGTAAAAGATCCCTAGAGTGTCTGTTTGGCTTAGATGCTCTCGGTAAAATTAAATCCTAGTTCAGGTTCACAGAGCTCAGGTGCCTCTCTCTGTGGAGGAAACTGGGCGTCAAAATTGATTGCTGTAATTGGTATCGCCTACATGGTTCAGCACTAAAAAGTGATACCAGCTCCTGGGGAATCTACTAGGTCTGCAAAGGTTTAAAATACCAATGCGCATCCCTATTAGAAAAAACAATACTTTTCTTAAAATGTACTAAACAAATCTATAAAAACCACAAAAATTCCCCATACCTCTATTTTTTTTTAAAACAAAAGTTGTCCACGTAGTCGGATACCTTAATGAAAAATCTAAACGCAAAATTGAAAACCTTTGTGGATATTATTTTCAAAAAATATACTCCATTTTCGAAATGTGGGACAATTCTTGAAAATATTGAAATTTGTGTTTTACTATATCAAGTGTTTTACGCTACAATTACAAATCAAGTGAAAATACTCTCTCTGTTTTCTAGAGTATAACGCTGGAGTTTAAGAAAAACCATGAACACATTGAAATTATAAAATGTCTTCTGTATACTTTATATAAGCATAAGCAAAATTTTGGAAAACGTCTTACTCCGTTGTCCTCTGAGAGCAGTACCACAGAATCGATGCCCATCTAACTGGACATAGCTTCCAATACATCCAGGAGAATATTCGACATTGAAGTCCACAAAGTCCAGCTCCACCTGACAGTATCCTGAATGCCTCCTCCCGATGGTGTATCTGCACACGGGATCCCCCAAGGCGTCTTCGGGGGAACGGTGAGTGACCAGCTCTCCAGAGGGATCCGTGATCAGAACATCGCAGGCATGGATAGCAGGAATGGCTGAAAATGGGAAACAGACTTAAGTAAACATGTTTTATAGGTTTCTGATTTTTCCCCCATATTTAAAGTGAAAATTTATTAGACTCTGCGTATTACAATGTGATAGTAAAAATAAATTCGAAACAAGTAATATAAAAAGAAATTTAAAGTTATAATTCCTACTTAGATCAACAAATATATATATATATATATTAGTTGCTTTTTATTAAATAGTTACAACTAGTATAAATATGTATATACATGTGACAGAATCACAACATTAGGTAGCAATTAATTTTTGTTAATTATCTTTAAAGTATCATTTTGTCATCCAAAACAATCGTGTATATAAAATTTCAGTTCAACTGAATGCTTTGAAACATGAGGGGAAAAAAATATTTAAAAGTTTGACCCAAGTCGCTAAAAATAAAGCCAACATGGCTGTATCTGTAATTTTTTAAATAATTAATTTCAGTCAATTTATTTTAATTAATTATAATTAAATTTTCGTATTGTTACCCAAAAGAATAGTGTATAGAAAATTTCAGCTTAAAAATGTGAGAAATAAACTTTTTCAAGGTTTGACACGCCAAAATGGTCGCTAAGTCGCCAAAAATGATGCCAACGTGGCTGTATTTGTAATTCTTTAAATAATTGGTTTTAATCAATTAATTTTTATTAATTGTAATTAAATTACTGTATTGTCATCCAAAATAATCGTGTATATAAAATTTCAGCGCAATTGAGTGCTTTAAAATGCATTTTATTAACGATTGAAAATTTGAGCAAGATAAATAGAGAGAGAGTGAGCTATATATATATATATATAAATAGAGTAGGAATTGAAAAACAATGAAGATTTGTATTCTTTGCCGTTTTTCTTTTTTTCTCACTCATATCGCTCTATAATATCAGTTCTTACTGAAGGCTTTTTGTAGACTTTCTAATTTTTGGATTTTACTAAAAATGAACACTATCTAAATTTTTATGCAATGTTCAATAAGAAATTTTAGCTCGAGCTGTGAAAGTTATTCACTATTGCATTAAAAATTTTTGAAAAGAAAAATTTCGAACCCATAACCCAATGGCTATTAGGTTATTGGGTTGTCATAACAACTTTAAAATTTTTATGTTTGTTTCAATCTTGTATATTTAAAATTATAATCTTTAAATTTCTAAATAATTTTTCTAATATTGATTTTTATTTTGTTCTCTTGATACACGGAACTATAAATCTATTTTAATAATTAATTTATGCAACCAAAATACATTTGATTTTTTTAAACATTTGCATAATTAGAACTTAATTTTATATATTTTTGTATTAAAAATTTTTTATCTTTTATAGTTTCATATCCAAAAATTGGTTTTTCGATTTTTTTTGGCAATGTCATCGTCGTTTTCCCTTCTTTTATTGTTTTTCACAAAAGAAAAGTCTCACAAATTGAGAATCACTGGATAATTTCGACTCCATGACGACAAAGGAAAATGAAACTAACTTGATTGCGATTTCTTGTTGATAAAATTAATACAAATCTCCCCTCCAATTCCATGCCTAAATTGTGGTGGTGGAGATAGGTGGTGTCGCCATCTATCGTTAAGAAGTCCAACCTGTCTCACTGGCTCTGGCAACTTTCATTCCTTCCCTTCGGGAAGGACACGACAACAACACAAACGAAATTTAAAAAAAGTTGAAAATTTTTTTTCTCCTATAAGTTTTAGTTTTTGTAGAATATAGTGTGTGAACATGGTCAAAAGATGAATTCGAACTAATTCCAAAAAACTATGATTGGATCCAATCGTCAATATTTCATAAAATTCTGAAGATTAAACAATAATTAAATATTTTTTAAATTAAAGTTGAAAAAAGACCTGAGAATTTTTAGTATCTAGGAAAAAGAGCATAGAGAGAAATAAATTAGAATCATTCAATAACAAGAAAAGGGTTTTTGAGTGAATGAATTTTCACGTCGCACAGTTCAGTTACTCGAGGGCGTTTGGCGACGGACCTCGTTATTTTGAAACACAGTCAAGGGAGAGGACGATACTAAACTGGCACCCTTTCTCCTAACTTTCTCACCAACGGGAGGATGTTTTAGCATCGACAGATTTAACGTGCATCACCCCCTCCACGACGGATCTTCAGCGGTATTCGACTCAAACTCGTGACATGACAGCCGCGAGTCCGTTATGTCTACCACTACGCTACCATGGCCACAAAAGGGCTTATGAAAAATATAGTGATCTTGTGTTGCAACAGAGCAATAAAGGCTACTGAGATACTAGCTCTGCCAGAAGGATACTAGCACCAAATTCGTAACTTTGAACTTCAAGCATAATAACAGAGCAAAGCCTGCATTGGTGTCTCATATTCCTAACTTCCATATCACCCCACACAGCAGTTTAATATCCAAATGTTACCACAATATTCGAGTGACCATGGTCGCGAACTCATGGTTGGCGTTGTCGAGTCACTGGTTCGAGTCCTAGCACCACTAAAGACCCACTATGTAGAACAGCTGATGTACGTTAAATCTGTCAAGGCTCAAAATCCTCCCATTAGTGAGTGTGGGAGTTTGGAGAAGTAATTTCACATTCAGGTGTAATTCTTGTCCCTTTGTAGCGGCCTGAAGATCGAGGGTGTAAGAGGATTTGGAGAAGAAGCAGACTCTTGATCCTAAAAATAGCTACTTTTATTCTATCTGAAAATGTTTTATGAAAATATGCAACTGTATAGCTTAACTGTGGAAGCAATCTGAAACCCTAACACTTATTCTGACATATAAAACTTTTGAAAATCACTTAGCTTCAGTCGGAGCTCTTTGTGATGATCCTTCTCGAACCCCAATAGCTCGGTCAGCTCCAATAATATTTACTTCCACAACTCCTACGACGAATATTAATTTCATGACTTGCGACCTCTCAGTAGCAATTCAACTTTTCTTATTCTTAGATTTCACACTTAATGATCAACGATTAACCATTAACCTCATATACCCAATCTCAGGGTTTAAGTAGTAGTTACGTTTACATAAAATCAAGTAATCTCTACGGAAAGCAGTTTTTAAGCTAAAATTACAGATAAAGAATAGTTTCACTAAGAGGATTAGTAGAAGAACCCGAATAGTACTGACCACGCTTCAAAATTACGAAGTCTGTCGCCAATAATCCTCACGTTTCTTATGAGTGTGACATAAAAACATAATTAAGTTAAATGAAAATCCAGTTTCCATGTGTAGAAGTCAAAATTATTTCGAACTAAACATCTTCACTGAATCAGAACTGAACTTGTAGCTTTCACCTTGCATATAGCCAACTACAAAACTCACCACCAATATAAACTAACAATAAAATGGCCGCCAAGAATATACGAGCGACATTTAAGCTTAACAAGTAAAATAAAAAAAAAAATTTAAGTCAATTCCTACTTAGGTCAACAAAGAAAAAATTTTATTTTAGTTACTTTTTATTAAATAGTTACAGTTAATATAAATATGTATATACATATGACAAAATCACAATATTAAGTGGCAAAATGTAGAGAAAGCGATTTTCTTTCTATATATGGTGTTGGATTATTAGTTTTTGTTCTCGTAACTATTTATTCATTCATAAATCACCTTCTCAGAAATTAGGCCATCCCAGTTAGGATTCGAACCCACGACCTTTGGATTATAAGTCCAACGCGCTATTTATTTCGCAACAGGGACACAAAGGGCGATTTTCTTTTTTATATATGATATTGGACTATTATTTTGTTTGTTACTATTTATTCATTAATTAAATTGAATTAATGAATTAAAATTTGAAAAATCTGTATTAACATCAAGTGTCATCAACTACAAGTTTTAAAAAAATGTATTTGAACTTGAATGAACGGATACAAAGTATTTTATTAACGATTGAAAATTGATATATATAGTATAATAAAATCAAATTACATAATAAGAGACAAAATTGTACTTCCTACAAGGCTAAAAAAGAAAGAAACTGGATTTTAAGAAATATATCAAGGAAATAAATGGTGCAATAGAATATTGTACTAAAACTGGTTAAAAAAACACAAGTGTAGAACTATGAAAATTGAATATATCAAAAGAGTCTTTCGACTAAAATAGAGACCAATTATTTCGACCTAAGGCTGTCGCTGAATTACGCCCGTGAAATTAGGGTTAAGCAATGCTTTATGGGTCCGTATATATATATATATGGAGAGTGTGAACTTATAATAGGAATTGATTGATTAAAAGGATAATAAAATAAGTAAGGGCATACCCCCTTAACGATACTCTCTTCTGAACTTACTTCCTAAAAATATATCTCATTAAATCTGTTTTGAAGTAAACCGAATACTTGAAGTTGAAAAGAAATAATCCTTTTTGAGCTTCAATTCTATTCATTGTCCGGCAATATCGTTAGAGAAATAAATGTTGTTTCAGTTTCGTCATACATGGTAACGAAGTAGGAGGGGAATTTTGAAGAGCACATTCATTTTTGATGAGAATAATCGCTTATTTGAACGAGAAGGAACAGAGAGAAATGGTTCCAATTAACGAGTAATGGAGAAATGTGAAAGATAGGACCAGATTACTGTTCTTCCCTTTAATATTAATCATTAATCGAGTGTAATTTAATGAAGAGTTTCTCAGAATTGACGATAAAACTCTAGATATAACGAGTTTAATTTATCTATTCGTACCTCCCTTTCTTTAACTTTTTGTTTGTAGTATTCTAACAATAAATACTCATTTTTTTCATCAATTATATTTAATTGCTTATTAAAATTCTTGGAGAACATCAGTATTTTGTAATATTCTTTTCATTGTAGCTTTCCAATCTCGTGCTTTCAAAACAAAGAAACTGTTTTGAAATGTTATTATACTTTAAATATTTCATTGTTAATCCTTATTTATAAATCTGTTGTTGCTTATGCCTTATCTACGGTGTTAGATTGAGGCCCACGAAATTCATCGTGGCAAGGGGAGGGTAGTTGTACGCTTGTCGTTAGCCGTAGCTTTGAGCACCATGCAGGTGACAGTACTATTTGGCTTAGTTTCATCCCAATTTTGAGGGAAAGCACCTTGCGGTGTCAGAGGCCTCCCACTTCTCTTCTCTTCCACTAACCTCACGAGAGGACTTGCGGCTTGACGAGAATTTACCAGTGGCGTAACGTATACCCTCACATTGCGGGGGGCAGGGACTTTCGGGGGCTCAAAGCTTGACTGACGCTAAGTAGGTATTTGCGCTTGGGGCACAAAACCTGAGTCTGCAGGGGGTGAGGGGGGCAAATATTCTCTGTTACGCTACTAGTATTTACGGTGTCCCAATGCTGCATAGGCACTATACATTTACAAACACACACATGCCTTCTCCGGGATTCAAATCCAAGTCTTACAACACAGCGGTCACAGCGTCACTAATCGCTGTACCGAATGGTCGGCATTTACATATATAATGATTAGAACAAAATTGCATTGCAATCAGACTTAAAAGAACAACATTATTTTGTGATAAATGCAATAAAAAAAAAAAAAAAAAAAAAAAAAAAAAAAAAAAAAAAAAAAAAAAAAAAAAAAAAACAATAAAAAAAAAAAAAAAAAAATAAAATGCAAAAAAAAAAATAAATATAGAAACAATGAAAAAAGTAACATATAAAAAAGGATAAAATTATATCAATGACTTACATATAAAAGTACAAATGTATCTGAAAAATAATAGACAAAAAAAAATTGTAAATTGTAGCATATACTTGCATTAAAATTTCTCACTCATTACAAGTGCCAATATATTGCCGTCGGAAAAAAAAATTTACTACAATACCTTTTTTTAAATAATTTTCTGTTTTTTCTGGCAAGGTTCACAAAGGTGGATGTACAGTTCAATATCATAAAGTGTAATATTTTTGTATTTGGTTGAAAGTTCTTTCAGAATTCTATCACATCCCCAGAATCTGGAATTTAGTTTTGCTCTTGGAAAATTAAATTCCTAGAACAAGTTCATATTGTAGGAGCTCAGATATTTCTCTCAGGGAAGGAAACTCAGTGTCAAAATTACCAGCGGCAATTGGTATTGCCAACACGGTCCAGCACTAAAAAGGGATACCAGCCCCTGGGGAATGTACTTGGTGTGAAAATGGTAAAAATAACAATCTGCAGCCCCATTGGGGGGGGGGGATCCGTAACGCAATACTGTATAGCAGTACTTCCCAACATTTTTATCTTCCGGACCGGTCTATGTTTGGTAATTTTACGTCGGCCAGCGGAGGGTGGGACGTTGATTATTTATATTTTAAATTGTTTCGATTTTATAATTTTATTGTTTTTAAACATGTCTTCAGAATAAAATTCAGTTGCACCAAAAAATAATTATAAAACGATTTTACATAAAATATAAAGCGATTTCCATGCAAAGTTGCACAAAAACGAGAAAAATACACCCCAGTAAATATATTGGAAATAATTTAATGCTCCTTGAGTGGCCCGATACCCTTTGTTCCACGGACCAGGGGTTGGGGAGCACTGTTTTATGATACTGATGCCTTCTTTAACAGGTTAAATGAGTTTACTTTAATTTTTTGCAAACGTCACATCATAGCTATTCTACAACCAATAATAATGATTTTAGTCGAACCTTAGTAGTCATTTTAGCATTTTGTATATCAGTCATTAACTTCTAGTAAGTAATTTAAGTTAAGGGGAAAAAAACCTCTTTTCTGCAGCATAGACTCGAATTTTGGGCAACTAGCCGCCGAATAGTTGTTTCATGTCTATGGACGATGGGTCTGCAACCACTGAGAATTGTACCGAGTGCCACATGTGGCACAGGTTGCCGAACCCTTCTATAGACCATGGCTCCTTCTAAACACTATAGCTCGCTCCTCCATTTTCAGGTAGCACAGGAACAAAACCAATCTTTTGTTGAAAAAGTTCAAGTAGAATTGAGTATTTTGACATTTCCGAACAATGTCTTGCCAATTGGCAATATTCCATACGAGTCTGTGATGTATTTCATACTTTGCCGGTTTCTCATTAGGCACTCTATAGAATGCCTAGGCAATGTGTGAAATTAGAATCATTTCATACATTGCCGGCTAGATTTAGGCATTCTATAGAATGCCGGATTTCATACTTTGCCGGTAACATATATATACGTGAAAAAATCTGCTGTTTAATTTTAATTTTTAGAAATTTAAGGAAAATTTTGTATTTAATGAAAAGACCGGTATAGTGGTTAGCGACGCTAACTGCTGCGCTGTAGGGCCTGGGTTCAAATCCCGGAGAAGACATGGATGTTTGTAAATGTATAGTGCCTTTGAGGCATGAAGGTACTTTAAATAGCTGTCGAGTCTCAAATCCTCTCGGGAGGTTAATGGAAGGGGAAGAGAGGTGGGAGGCCCCTGATCCTCCCCCAGAGTGTTCTCCCTAAAAATTGGGGTGGAACCGAGCTAAATCGTATTGTCACCTGCATGGTGCTCAAGGCTACGGCCAACGACAGGCGTACGTCTAGCCCCTTGCCATGATGAATTTCGTGGGCCTGAATCTGACGCAGTCGAGATCAGGTGGCATAAGAAACAACAACAGAACAAACCCATGATCATTTTTACCAGTCCCCATATATATATATATATATATATATATGCGTCAGAGTGTCACTGGTTCGAGTCCTGGTGCCACTGAAGGATCTCCATACAGAGGAGGCCGATACACGTTAAATCTGTCGAGGCTCAATGTCCTCCCGTTGGTTTGGTGTGATAGTTAATAGAGGGTGGTGATACCTCAGTTGAATGGCCACGGTAGCCTTGTGGTCAAGTGTGGACTGGTTGTGGACTGGTGGCCGGTGTGTCATGAGTTTGAGCTTAGTACCGTTGAAGACCTGTTGGGTATGGAATGATGCCCATTAAATCTGTCGAGGTCCAAACGTCCTCCCATTGGAGTTGTGTGGAAGTTAGGGGAGGGGATGCCAGCTCAGATATCTTCTACGTCACTTGACCATGGTTCAAAATTACGAAGTCCGTCGCCAATAGCCCTCGAATAGTTGAATAGTGCGACGTTAATATTCACTCACTCACACCAGCTCAGTTGACGTCTTCGTCACTTTACTGAGGCGCAAAATTACGAAGAGCGTCGTCAATAGTCCTCGAGTAGTATTATCATGTAACTTCAAGAAATAATCAATGACATTGCAAAAAATTACGAATGTGCTTGCGAATTACCTTATTATTTCCTTGCTCGTTAATTTTTGAATAAATGAATTTGAATGAAATATTGATTCCCCACAAATAAGAAACTAGAAATATTATTGTATCATATATTTCAGCGAATACCACTAAAACCCTAATGATGAATTAAGCGCCAAATAATTGCCAGAAGAATAAAAGACAGGTTTGGATTGCATTGTAAGCAACGGGAAAAATAAATATATGAAAAAGGTTTTGTAGAACAAACCTACGCAGTGACATTACATCAAAAAGATTTATGGTTCCATCATCGAATAATGCATGCTTGAGAGAAAAAAAAGAAAAATTTCACAGAACTCTGATATGCGACACAAAATGAGGAAGCGTTGCCATTCAGACAATGATTAATGAATTTTTCTTACCATCTAAAATCGATTAAAAGTTTTCAACTTTATTTGGGCTTATTTCCAAAACCTGAACAGAAGTGGGACTAGCCTTGATGCAAACGTATTTAATTACGCAGACACAAGACTAGAAAAAGTGAATAAGTACCGGCTGAAGTAGAGTTATTTGATTGGCTGTAACCTTTTGTGTGTGTGTGTAATTTGATAACTTGGTTCAGAAAAAAATAGCATAGTCATTAATCATTTTCTCAAGCAGACCTCTGTTATATTGTTTGATTATGGGAAGACTTATGCGTAATTTTGTACAAATGTTCTGAAAGAATCATTATTTAAAGCAAGACATCAGCTCATGGCAGTTTTTTTGTTTGTTTTTATTTTCGTGAAAATATATTGTTTTTTTTTTTATTTCCGAGAAGGAAAAATGGCCGAATAACCTTAATTCTAGCTTTGTAATCAGATAAGATAGTAGAAAATAGCAAACAAACAAATAATGTCCTCCAATAAAAAGTAAGAAGGCCGCAGTAGATTCCTGGTAAATCTATGGATGACAAAAAGAAGGCATATTATAATAAATAGCTGCTGTACTCTTAATTGAAAAATTTTTTTAGAGCATGCTATAAAATATCGAAATAAAATTTTACGACTAATATTTTTCATCTAAGACATTTTTAAATTATTTCAAGACGGTTCTATAGCACACAAAATATTTTAAGTCAGTTATATTTCTCAAGCTGTTTTCAAAATAATTCATGTCTTTGTTCTTGGTTTTTCAATAAGTGCGTCTTTTAATGCATTCTAAATTAAACATTATCTAGTTTTATGAAGCAAAAGATACAAGAAAATCTCTTTCAATTAATAATCAGAACCACAATACACCAGCGTTCATGCCACATGGTTAAGTCGTTCAGGTTGCAAGTTCGAGTCTTGATTGCAACAAAGATCTTTCTAGAGGATTAATGACAGGTGCTGCAAATCAGATTGAACTTGACAGTCATAACACAACGTAGTGTGGAAGTTAGAAGAGTAAGGTATCAACCTAATTCAAATATTGTCTTCTTCTCAAAATCTTGGCTAAAATTTACTAAATACGTTGCAGTTAACCTTCGTCTATAGCTCTATAAGAGCATTTAGCGCTGACTAAGTGGTTCCTATAATATTAGTTTTTAATAAACTAACGTTTTTAAGGGATAATAATTAACATAAAAAGATATTTTTATTACAATAAAGTTTATGGCTGTTCGATTTATTTTCCTAACATTAATAAATTTTATTCTTAATTGGATCAGTTATGTTTTGAAGGGGAAAACTTTCGAATTGCCTTAAAACATATATTTTAAAAGGAGCCCTTTTTTTCTCTTATCAGGAGGATTTTTTAAAGGCTGATAGCTTATCTCTTTCTAGTCTTTCAAGTATCGCTTAAAGGTCTGAGAATTTTCAAATCTTTTCTTAATTATATTTGGTGAATTAGGAAACTTTTGTATACAACATAAATAATAAATTTCATTCAAAGAGTTTTTAAAAAATACATGATGTGACACAAAAAGACGAGACTAAGTGCGTAGCTTGAAAAAAGTGGAGCTGGCAACAACTATATTGGTAATGTCATCCAACTACTTCTATCTATGAGGCCAGTTTCATTTTAATCGATTGCACTGTGTCATTGAGTGAACACGTGCAACTGCATTCTGCAGGGAAAGTGTCGAATCAACATCAAGTTTCTTCTGAAACTTAAGAAGTCAGCTACGAAAACATTTCAAATATTAACCGAAGCTTATGGAGATGAAACTTTGTCTCGTGCACATGTGTTTGAATGGCATAAGCGGTTTTGAGGGGACAGAGACAGTGCGGAAGATAATGAACTTGCAGGGCACCCAAGGTCAACAATCCCAGACTAATTCCCACTAACATAAATGGTCAGACAGTTAATCAGCACAACTACATTGTAGACTTTGTGGGGGGGATAAGGAAAAAGAGGCCAGAATTGGGTAGCGATTGACTGTTGTACTAAGACAATGCACCCGCTCAAATGGCCCTGTCAAGTAGTTTCTGACCAGAAAAAACATTACTGTGAAGAAGAATCTTCCTTATTCACCTGATTTGGCCCATATGAGACTTTTTTTTAGTTCCTACAGTTAAATCTTGCAGAAAGGGAACCCATTTTACCTCAGTTGAAGAGGTTCAGGCAAAAATGAAAAATCTCCTAAAGGGACTTTTAAAAAACCTCGTTCCAGAACTGTTACCAGCAATGGCAGCACCGAATGCAGAAGTGTGTGAACACTGAAGGGAATTACTTTGAAGATGATACTGTCACGGAGAGCCGATTCTATAAGTACAACGATTTATTGGACCAGTCTCGTATTTTTGTGTCACACCTTGTGTCGCGAACGCAGCAAAAGAATTTTGTAGTACATCTTGAATGGCGCTGTGAGCGCATTCCTTTTTGTGTTTGTTTTTTATTCTGTATTATGATCTGTTGTAGTAGCAGTTGATTCTATTCGAACACGTTGTGTATCAGTTATCTATTTTCCTTATGCATTAAATCTTTTTTTTTTATATCACAAAGGACTCTCATTTTAAATATACGCTTAATCATAAGAATAACAGAATCAAGTTTTAGGTCAAGCTAATCCCGGTGTTAGCAATGAAAGAATAAGGTAAATGATACCTTTTTCTTTCTTAGAATTTGTGAAATCAAAATTGAATTGAATTCTTTTTTTTCACACCTCGTATAAATGATTACACATGTATTGAAGCGCTTAATAAATTCATAAGACACTTAAATTTAGTATTCATGCCACTGGCGAAAATGGAAAGACTCGAAATGAGTCCGCTAATAGTCATTAAAATAATTGGCTGAGCGAATTGTACAATAGTGAACAATAAGACATTTTTATCTTATAGAATATATATAGAAATATTTCCAGGGAAACGTAATACATTTAACGAATCCGGAAAAATGCAACATATATTATGATAGAGAAAATTTTGTAAGAGTAGTTGTCGAGCCATGAACTCGAGCCAAGCGTTGTTTCTATTGAGTCAGAGATTCGAGTTTGGGGACATGTAAAAAGGTTGATGCAAGTTAAATTTGTTGAGACAAAGTCCTCACGCTGGATGATGTGAGCGTATGGAGAGAGTGCTTATAACTCAGTTGACATCCTCGTTACTTAACTGAAGTTCAAAACTATGAGATCAGTCCCCAATAGCCTTTGTGTAGCTTCAGAATGCGGAGCAATTTAACCATCAATAAATTCAGAAAATTTTAACATCTGCAAAAGTCTTTATGTAAATTGGAAATTATGTTTAAAATTCTTTTATGGCGAAGCAATATGACTCATCTTAAGCAACCTTAAGACATATTTACTGAATATTACTCACTTGGAATATAATCGGGGAAAAAATTATCCTATTAGCTAAACCGCAGACTGTCTTGTAATTACCGCACCAATTAATGACGACCGAATATTCTTTTCACTACCCAGACTCTAAACATTCTTAGGGATTTCTTCCCCTTTAATTAGATGTTTCTCTCTTTTTTTTTTTTAGGAAAATCAAAATAATATCTCAGCACGACTTCCGGAAAATTGTCGGACGGATAGGTTTAAGTTAATTTATATCGAAAGATATTTACGAGGGAAAAAAACGATGATTAAACCCTGAAAATTAAAATTGTTGACCATTTGCAAATGGTGCCTCATTGGTGAAATAGAACATTTAACTTGTTTTACATTGTACTTTGGTGGGCGCGACAGTTAAAGGGGTGAAATCCTGTGCTTCTATAAATTAGTGACATACCAGCGAGGGGGTGAGTGAATATTAACGTCGAACTATTCTGCTACACGAGGGCTTTTGGCGAACCATGGTCAAGTGGCGAGGACGACACCTGAGCTGTCCCCCCTTCTCCAAACTACACCATAACTGCAAATTAATATTTTCCTAAAGACAAATTTATAAATGGATGAAATCATTTTTTAAAAAACGGATTAATTGTGAAAAAAATCTCTTTTTATTAAAAAAAAAGTATTTTAAACTAATTTTTCTAATTTGATTTTCGACAAGATTAAACGTTTTACTTTTCAATGATTACTTCTTACAGCTCCCTCATTAAAAAAAAATTTAAAATCTCGACACAGCAGTAAAGTTATTATTAATAAAAACTTTGATGAAGCAATGTATTACAAATTATTATAATAGACATCTTCATTGTTTGGCACTTCATTTTCTTCTCAGTCAAATTAAATTACTCTTTGTAATACAAAAGACATTTCATTGCATTTACTATTTATATTTTTATTTCTTTTATGAATTTTAATTATGGTTAATTTTATAAAGTAAATTCTAATTAATCTAACTTTTATTTTTTTAATTTTTGTTACTATTTTTTGCTGCTCCATAAAAAAATTTTGGTACTGAATAAAAATTTATTTGCTTTAACTCTAATTATAAGCATGTTTCAAAACTTTGGTTTATTAAATATTTAAATATTCAAAAAAAATTTACTTAAATAAACCAAAGCTTTATATTCTTCTTTTTTCAAAATACATAGGATGTAATATTCCTCTTTCCTATGTATTTCTATATAATATGTGTTTTTGCGCAAAATACTCATCTTGAAAATTACAATTGTGATTTCAATGTTAAACCAGCAGAAAATGTAATAATAATGATAATTTAGGATGTACTTGAGACATTAAGTTGAAATGAATATTCAATTTCATTTTCAATCACCGTGAAGACAATCAAAAGCGTAAAAGCAACAAAAACATGTTTATAAAGAGTGGTTATCTTAGAATAAAATTCATATAGATAATTTAACTGCAAGTAAAAAGCATTGAAATACCACAAGTGTTTCGCAATATGCCTTCTTTAAGAATAAGGAAAATCTTGAAATATATAACTTTATATCCTCCCTCAATCATTCTTAAAGAACTATATTCCCTTTAACATATATTTTTATTTGATGTTCAATAAACAATTATTTTTTCATGTTTGGGGTTGCTTATTTTTGAATCCTTTTGTTATTGTACATTTTTTCACCTCAAACCTTACTGTTTTCTCATTAGCAAGTTCCATTTCATAACTTACTTCTTATTAGAACTGAGCTTCCAAAAAATAAATGTATCTTAAGGGTACCAGGACGTGTTCGAAAGAGTAAAATGCCCAAAATAAGACTCTTTGCTTATGGGACATATATCTTTAAAAGTTTACAATAGATTTAGATTTTTCTGTGATTTTAATAAAAATATTTGTATAATACTGTAGAAATAAAAAATATATTTTTAATTAAAATTTTTTTTCCTCTTAAATGTAAGTTGGACATAATTTTTGAGATCTCATAATGCATGCTTATGTTTAGGCACGATTTTTTTAAAAAGTATCTTTTAAATATGTAAGGTATTTTTTACACATATTTAAAACAATACACAACATATAGGGAGCATATTTTTTTAAAAAAAATATTAAGATAGTTTCCTTAAAAAATTATGAAAGTTTGTAATTATGAAAATTTTTAACTTTCCCCTTTTTTTCTTATAAAACTATTTAAAAAAAAAAAAAACTATGTACTACTTCGATTTAAAAAAAATAAGGTTCACTATTAGCACAGGTATCCTGTATTGAAGTATAAGAACCTTAGAACCCTTTAGGGCAATAGTTTTTTTTTAAAGTGTGCCTAAAAGCAAAAAATTATGCTTTGGAGAAAAAGGGAAAAAATTAATCATATTTTTGTAAGCGTTTGCTCACATTTTTGTCGATTTCTTTTTTCATATTTTAAGGTTATTTTATCAGCGAACATAAAAGTGTATACATATTTAGATTCAGAAAAATATGCACTATTTTTAACACTAAAATTGAAAAATCGATTTTTTGAATGAGTGTATGTCCTGGCTCCCTTAAATATAAAATTTCGTTTTTTTTAAAGGCTTTTTTTTATATTGATGCAGCAACGGGGTACTTAATTTTTATATTTTATGACAAGAATTTCTAAAAATAAATTTAATTTGTTTTAGAATATATGGATCTTTTCATAAATAAGATATTTAAGATAGTCAAGTATTTTAATTCGCTCTGTGTTTTACCCCTATATTTTCTAGCACTAAGACTACGATCGAAAATTCTACCCAAAAATTTTGAGGTTTCCCATTCACACACAGTAGAGGAGTATTTTATATTTTAAGGGGACATGGAACGATTTAAGCAAAAAATTTTAATTTACGGATTTTCAAAATTTTTTTGGTTGCCTCATATGTGTGTTTACTATGATTTTGTGCTCAAAATTTCTATAAAAGCTAGCCATTTAATTTTTTAAGGAAAAAATTTGCGAAGTGATTTTAAAATGCTACTCCTACAAAAATTTACATACATGCATGAAATTTGATTTACAAGTACGTCAAACTATGCATAACACAAATTGGTGTGGGTTTTGCGAAAGCATGATTGGTATTTGTACAATACTTCTTTTTATAAATGCTTATTAAAATCCCTTAAAAAATGTACAATTTCTGAGTTCAATTATTTTTAAAAAACACGTATTGCTTTGATTCAAAAATGCATACCAACTTTTGCTACATGTACTATTAGCAATAGATAAAAAAAATTCTAAGCACTAGGCACACTAGAAAAATTTAAAGGAAGACAAACTAGTTATTTTATCTTTCCGAGACAAGTCTTGATTTACCATGGGGATGTGAATAAAAACGAAAAAGCAAAATATTTCATAAATCTGTGCATTTTAAGTTTAGAGCTTTCAAATTTTGTCAGGTTATAGAAAAGAGTATAAAAAATAATTTAAGCAAAAAAAAAAAAAAATTAAATTTGATTTTTGACCGATTTTTGTCAATTGAATCGTACTGTGTCCCTTTAAATTATATATTTCGGAGTAAGCACATGAATGTGGAAATTTTTGCTCTATGTGCTGGATTAGAACCCGCGACCTATGGATTCGTAAGCACGTAACATGCCACTAGACAAAAATGATCACTCCTGTCCGAAGGCTGTTACTGGCTTATTTAGACACCACCACACTCTGATTTAAAGCGAAGCTTTTGTTATTCACTTACACAATAACGCATGATTCTTACGTTTAAATATTTTCTGGCAATAATTCCTTTTACTTTAAAGAAAAGTACTCTAAAAATAAATTTACCATTAAGGTCTTCTTCACAAATGGATATCTGCTGGAAAAGAATCTGAAATCCACTCTTGGTGATATTATCATTGGTTCCAAATACCAGAGAGATGTAGTTCGAACCATCGTCAAACGGATATTGAACTGAAAGGTAAAATTTTAAAATTGTGATATCTTGATAATGTTTTTTATTTTTGTAATCATTTTAGAAAAAAATTTAATGACCATTACATCAAATCTAGGAAGTATAGGATGAGTAAAACATTTTGATTCGATACTATATTACAGATTTTCGAATATTAACTTATTTTAAACAGGTTTAAATCTTCTCGGAGGAAAAGAGTTGCTTTCGTCCCGGAATCTCAGAAATGGAAAATTCTGGAAAAAGTTTAAAAAATCCTTTGTGGGATATTTTAACCTTAATAATGTTAAAAGATTGTATGAAATCGAGATATAATTTTAATCTAAGGAATTTAAGTGGAGGGCCTGTAAACAAAAGCTTCCGAACACAAAAGTCAACGTTTTAAATGATTTATTCGAATACTGCATAAAATGCTGCTAAGCAAATATAACACACTGAAACTTAGTCACAGTTATTACACGTTGTTGAATTATGAGAATAATAGAATAGAATATAAGGTATCCAAGTTCCACAAAAACAATAATCGAATTTCGACATATCTATCTCCATTCCGAGATTCGAATAACATATCTGTCCGTTGCAGACAGAAAAAACTATTGCCAGATACTTGAATATATATCTTATGCAGGCAGAAAAATCTGCTGCCAGATACTTGAATATGTCAAATGCAGATAGAAAAAAACCTGTTGCCAGATATTTGAATACCGCTTTATTCAAGTAAACAGATAAAATAAATGCAAAATGAAACAAGTTCACAGATGCAATAAATACAAATTAAGCTGCGTGACAATTTAATATATTTACACATAAAGAACAAAAAAAATACTGAAGCCTATTATTCTTAAATTCAATTCGCAATAAAAAAAAATCCTTGTACTCACCCACAGAATCTGCAGGAATACTCCCACACAGCCTCTCGTCTCCAATAGCAAGGAAATCTTTCTCACATCCCGCACTTGTCTCAAGCTCGAATTTCTTGAATGTGATCTCCAGCCCACAGATGGAATCCGAATTTTTCCTGATAGTGTATCGGCACAGCACGCCATTGTTGTATTCGTCTGGAAAACCTGGATGCACTAGTTCGTAATCTTTGGATGATCAGCTTTTATCACACACAGGAGATGAAACTAAACAAACAACTAAGAGTTCTGTGAGTAATAGATTATTTATGAGAAAGTGCCTCTCACGAGAATATTAATTTTCAGTTTTATACTGTTGGAAAATTTTAAAGTATTTTAGTAATAACTTTCAGAATTTGTCTTGGAGATTAATTTACAGCTCGTAAATTCGGTTATATAAATTTGCTGACGCAATCTGAGGATTTCCATTAAATTTCTTTATATGTCCAGTTTTTCAATTCCTACTATTAGTTCACACTCTCTCTATATTTATCTTGTTCAAATTTTCAATCGTTAATGAGATGCATTTTAAAGCACTTAATTGAGCTGAAAATTTGCCACCTTATTTTTGGATGACAATACATGATTAATAAAAATTAATTTAGTTAAAACTATTTATTCAAAGAATTACAAATACAGCCACGTTGGCGTACAGCGACTTTGTAACCATTTGCTTGACTTGAATTCAAAACTTATAAAGGTTTTCTACATTTTAAACGCTCATTTGGGCTGAAATTTCTACTACACTATTGTTTGGGAAAACAATTCGATAATTTAATTATAATTAATTTAAACTAATTGAATAGAATTAGTATTTAAAATTTAAATGCAGCCGTTGGCTTCATTTTGTGACAGATTCAACCCTCACGACTTCAAAGCATTTAGTTGAACTGAAATTTTATACATGCGATTTTTTTGGATTACCATACGATACTTCAATGATTATTAATAAAAATTAAGTGCCATTTAATGTTAAAGTTCATCTGTATGTATATACATATTATTAGTGTAACTATCAATAAAAGTAACTAAAATAATTTTTTTTGTTAATCTAAGTAGGAATTGACTTAAAATATTTTTATATATTACTTGTAAACAGCTAAGATACATAAAATATTTATATTAATATCTAAAAATATATTTGTCTGTTAGCTTAGGAGGCACTTACGTATTATCGCAACCTATTGGAGACATGATAAGAAATGAAGCACATGGTTGCCAATAGAATGAATCAGTTTGTGACACGCCGAGGAAATTGGGTTACCAACGGCGAGTTATTAATACGAGTTGGCGATTGTTGATAATCCATGAAATTACCATCATTTGTTATCAAAAGTACGAATATTTTATAAATAGTTGGGCTATTTGATAAAATACATAATTAAAAATTTTGCTACAAAATGTTATATCAATATTTCTTTGGAAAAATAGCACTGTAAATTATCAACTGTAATTCCTTATTTTATAATTAAATATAACTACAAATTTTTTGGAAATATTTTATACTTCAAATTACAAGGGACACAATTTAAATATATATGAAAAACCATGAGTTATTTCAATAATTCAGAAATGTATGAATATTTTTGAAAACTTTTGTATTAGTATAAATACGTATTAAAAATATAATTTAATTTAAGGGTTTATTATTAATTTAGATTAATGGTCTTCAAACTGTGTTCCACGGAACCCTGGGGTTCCACAACACATACCCAGGGGGTTCCATGAATCATTATAAATATCGAAAAGGAAATTTTAAATGTGTTTGAAAAACGAATTTATGTTTTCTGTGAAATTTGAATAACCACAAGTATCTAAAGCTCATCCCAGTCATTTAAACTGAAAATTTTATTGAGACCTTTCAAATTATCATTATATGATAAAGGAATATTAAAGAATTTTTTTCCTTTATATACACTACCTATTAGTAGGTTGTAAATATTCTATTGCTTACTATCCTGGATTCCATGAAATGATTTTACCCTCCTTAGAACAATTTTTCGCAAAATTTAATAGTTCTCAAATGGAAAATACACCTTTTCCACTTATAGAGAAAAAAACACCCTTTAAAGAAGGAGAGAGAACAACTTATCAACAGATTCGACGTTAAAACCCAAATTTAAGCAAGGACAGCTTCTAAATTTTAGGTTGCAAATTTATGCAGAATACACAGGATTTATCACACAGCTATAAACATTTTAATGCCATTCCTAACAATTTATTTAGGTGAAAGATATTTCTCAATTAGCGTGGTTACAAAAATAAAATATGAAATGCGACTTCAGATAATTTCAATAGATCTAGACTTCGACAGTTTTTGAAAAATAATGAAAACACATATCCTAGTGAATAAATATAATGCATCAGTAGAGGGATCCCAAATTAATATTGGGTAAGTTGCAATAAAATTTTTAAATAATAAATACGAAACATTTTTTAACTTGTCTTCTCAAAAAATACCCATAACATGTTAATCTGCTTTAAATATTACTGTGATTTATTCCTATAAGAGGGTTTGTTTTGACCAATGGGGTTCCCCGAAAACACCTGAGAGTTCTGAGGGTTCCGTGAGTCGAAAAAGTTTGAAGACCGTTGCTTTAGACAGTGGAATAAACAAATAACAGATGCGTTCAGTTTGCTTTTAAACGTCATGTTTTCATAATATCAAACTGATTTAAATAATTTCGAATAGGAGTTCAAAACATTCCAAAGACTGAATAAAATGTGCAAAATAATTTATTTTTTATGCTTCTGTATTGTATAAATATTGATTTCTTAAAAATAGCAATTGAGTCCTCCCATATATTTTGAAGAACTCTTGTCTAGCTGTTATCATCTGTAAATAAAACATTTTTGTTTAAATACTTTTAATTAAATAGAAAGAAAATAACTCAAATATTCCGACAAACGAAATATTCGATGCAATTAAAATGATAGAAGAAAGCGTGCGTGTTTGTATTGATTCGCAATCAATTGAAAAAAACCATAAATACAGATCCGAAGAATTGATAATTAATACATTTGTAAACATAGAAATAAAAGTTCAACCAACTTAAGGAATATCTGACAAAAAGCTCTGAAATCTTTCACGTGAGTCCTTCTTAAAAGGACGAATTCATCGAAAAAAGAATTAATCTCAATCATTTTGCGATGAATGAACAAGGATCCCCAAATTTGCAGAAACGTTTCGATTGAAACATCACTGCTCACGAGTTCGAGAATGAAAAAAAGGAAAGTAGAAATTTAATAAATGCCTTCCGACAGCTAAAACAAAGTTCTTATTATTCTCGATTAATATCACATCCTCCCCTCCTTCTCCCATTCATTCTTTTTCGAACGTGCCTCTTCACAAAAGATTCGCAAATACAAGAGAAAAGAATAGACATCAGACATTACAAGAGTCTGACAATTCTTTCTTCTTAAGCCTTTTTAATTAAAGAATTGCGCCGCAACCGGTGCAGTCATAGTTATTCTGAAGAATCCGATGAACAATATTAAGACAGCAAGGTTGTATTCACTCTTCAAGGGTACCGGCTCTCTGAGTTCTTCCCGCCACAAACATAAAGCACTTCAACTTTTACTTCAAAGGCAAACAAAGAGAAGATTCTATTGCGCGAAGTTCTTTTCTTTCGCTTTTTCGTTTGTTTTCGCTGGCCAATAACAAGGCAGATGGTGAAGGAAGGAAAGATTACGCTTATATAATTAACGAAGGATCCTGTTCATGAACTTTTTTTTCCCCTCGCCATCATTTTTTTCTTACCCATTCTCCTCTCCACTTGGGCGCGGGTAAACAAACTGTAAATCTTTCCGAAATGCCTTGTGCAAGTAGGGTTTTTATGCGAATTTTTTATGGATATGATCTGGCTATTGACACTGTGACATGAAAAGGATTTGACCTCTGAGATACACTAATTAAAAGATGGGTTATGCAAGGCATTGTGATGACTGTTGGGGCAACAGATTGCCTTATCTTAAACTGTCCCTTTCTTTCTTTAATGGCTCTTCGTATCTCATCTAACTAATTGAGATGTAAACATGCAAAATGCAATTACCGAAGCCTAACAAGAGGTCGTTCTGTCTGGACCACTTCGCGCATTGAGAAGTCAATAGCGATTGCATCTTCCTTCTAGTTTTTGACCTGGGTGATGATGGGAATGAAACCTATCAATCATTTAGATTGCGTGTATAAGGGCAAAATAATTTGGCTGATAGAACAAACAAAAGAATTTTAATGTAAGGTGTGTTTTTGCTGAGACATTTTGCTGCAACGATTTTATATACTGCAATATTTGAGAGTAAGAACACTTTGCTTTTAAAAGAAAATTTCGCTTATTGTTGCAAATATAATCAATTGAAACACAAGTGGAAAAAAAAACATTTTTGATATAATCTACATAGATAATACCAGTCAATATTTAGATAAGAAATCAAATACAAAAAAACAAAAATAAAGTGAAATTCTACATATTTTTAATACAATATTGTGAGATTGCATTGGAATTTTTAGATAATTTGTCCCTAATTTATTTCTATCTAAACATAATACAGGAACAAAACATGAAGAGTGGTGAGAAATGAACTTAGGTTAATGCCCATGAAATGTCGGATTTTCTGTATATGTGAACATTTGTTTTCCTGTTTATGTCTTCGTTTCTGACATAGCCTTGTTTATAATCGTGTAGTCCTGTGGTTCTCAAAGTGGTCACTACGGACCCCAAGGAATCCCTGATATTATTCAGGGGGTCTGTGGAAAATTAAAATTGATTTGGGGGTCGCTGAACAACGTCAGGGGTCCACGCAAGGTGAATATAAAATTTAAAAATTTAGTTCATTTTTATTTTTATAAAAATTTAAATAAATAACAATAATTCACTCGGATATTCCAGACTGGGTGTAGAACCCTTTTGCGCGTGGACTAACTCAGATCCCAAATACAGATGAACCATACTGATACCAGAGCATTATAATGAAATATTCACAAATAAGGGACTTAAACTAATGTTTGAATAAGAATACCACAAATTCTGATTACAAAAACAAATCCCAATTTTATATCTTGCATTATGGGTTATTGTACAGAAGTTGTTGAATACTTTACCATCTTCCTATTTGGTGGAACGTGGATTCAGTGCCGTTATAAACCTCATTACACACAAAAAAAAGCCTACTAAAAACTAGTGATCTTGAAGATTTGCGGGTTGCTACTCTCAAACTTAGAGACAGACATAAATACACTTTTAACATCTCGTCAAGTCATTCAAGTTATTAATTTTTTTATTTTATTTTTAAAAACAGTTATCATTTCACTAAATAATTTTTCAACAAAATGTTTTCTTAAATTTGTAATTTTTATAGTCTACATTTATGTAGCTTTTCCCCTTTGGGTGGGGAAAGTTTTGACTTTAAAAAGGGGTCCATGGGCATGTTTTGACTATAAAAAGGGCCCTTGGGCAAGTTTTGACTATAAAAAGGGGTCCTTGGGCAAGTTTTGACTATAAAAAGGGGTCCTTGGGTTAAAAAGTTTGGGATCCACTCATGTAGTCCATTCCCAGAGTGGCGTTTCAACGAAGTAGATGTTCCATTTTGTTATTTTTTTTCAAATTTCGTAAGGATGTGAATTCAACCGATATTCGAGCAATTTTTATGTGAGTATAAACTTGCTAATGAGGCTGTAAAAACTGCTCATAATATAAACCAGGAGTTCTGTTAGTGATAAAAAAAATGCAGTGCTGGTTTGCAAAATTTCGATCTGGTGATTATTCTCTACAAAATGAACCACGTGAAAAGCGTAAAACATCTGTAAAAAAGGATGCCCTGAAAGCATTGATGGAAAAGAACCCTACTGTATCTACTACTGCCAATATATTGATAAAATTCTTGGAAAATTGAAAAATACTAGCTGCATGACCCGGCGTTGCACGGGCTGTTTCAAGTGTATAGATTTTTGCCTTAAAAATTTCCCCTTCCCATCTTGGTGTAAGCACTTCCTGATGTGTTTGTGACTTCCCTATTAAAATATCACTAAAATACTCTTTTTCGAAATTTCTTCCACCTCTTTGCACTGTCCCGTCCGATTAGCCCGGCATTGCACGGGTTCTTACTGAGTACATCACTTTATCCCCATGAAAATTTCCCCTTTCCCTCTCGACGCCAGAACTTCAAAGAGAGTGATTTCTGTATTTATGTCATTAAAATTACCTATTTTCCAATATATCTTTTGAAAAAAAGATATACAGTTTTATATACGAGTATGCACTTAAAAATTCGGCATTTCATACGCATCAACCTAAAAGTTTATATTTTTCCTTAATTTTTTAAATAATCTTTTCCTTTCTGTTTTAAAAATTCTAGGTACTACAATGAATACCTAGAAGAGTTAAATATGATTCATTCAAAGAATTTTTCAAAAAACTTTTCAATTTCTAATATTTATCTTGTTTTCTTAAAAATGTATATTTATATACATAAGAAATTTTTTCTGGGTGTATTTTATGATCTCTAAGTGTAAATCGTAGTTCAAGTCCAGATCACATCTTCTCTGACCAGATTAAAATATCACATGTTCAGATCATATCCGAGTTACTAATTTTAAGTATTTTTTAGTAATTAAAAATAAATTTATCTCCAAAATCAGTTTCAAAGTAATACTTAATTTTTGCAACTTTTTTAATGCTTGAATATTTTTTATTCTAATAATTTTTTGACGTCATACAGCAAACTAAATATGATTTCTACAGTATTTTTCGTCTGCCAAAAAAAAAAAAAGGAAAGAAAGAAAATAATTATATATTATACCACTGTTTTTTATTTTATACATCATTCTTTCTTTTAAATATTACAACTTAAAAAGCTAGAGAAAGCAAGTAATCTTAAAACAATTACTGATTGAACATGGATATATTTAAATAAAACGTATGATTTTCAAAAAAAATTCTTTTTATGAAAGTATATGGCTGCATTATACCATGCTTCCCCATAATTTTTGATTTTATACTTCGATAACGGATCTGAATATGATTTAACTCTTACCTGTCCTACTTGGAACAGTGGAAGGTGCTGGACTGACATATTTTCGAGCACTGGAAGAGGTAGAGGTTTTTATCGTTTCATCTAAGCCCTGGAATAAAAAGAATAAGAAATCAGATTACAAGCAATATTTTCATTTAGCATATAAGCAAAATATATTTAAATTTTCTTAATATTTCTGTGTGGGTACTTTTGCATAAAATAAGATGTAATTAACAGTATTTAAAATATGATATGGTTAAAAAAAATTCGTTCTGTTTGAGTTCATTTTTATTCTTTGCATATATAATATTAAAGTTATTTTAAGAATAAACATCTTTAGATTAAAATAACTGGTATTAAAGATGTTATTTGAAGTTTTTCTTTAAATATTGGAAATCGTTTGCACAATAACTCATACAGTTGTGTATTAAATAGTTTCAAAATAGAAAGGAAAATGTATTTTTACATATTCATAGTCAATCAATTATTTTTTTATAAATTTAAAAAACATTAATTTGTAACCTGTTTTACAGAAATACATTAATAAGCATCAACACATCTTTGCCAATCAAACGCTTTATTTCAGTTGATTAAAAAAAACATAAAAGATTTCCAATTTAAATTATAAATATTCCTAACAAGAATTATACGAAAGAAATTTTGGAAATAAATGGCAATATATAAGCAGATTTAAAGATTGATGTACTCTACCACAAAAAGTTCTATAAAGTTAATACTCTGTGCTTAAAAATTTCTAGACATTTTGTAAAATTCCTGTGTAAACACACTTAAAGAAAATATGCGTAAATATAATTAATCATGCAAAACACAATTGATTTTTTATATCTTCCATCTGCTATTTTTTTAAAACAAAGTAACTGTAATTTATTATTTGTTATTTTCGTTAGAAAGTTATAAATCATTTGATGTAATGAATGAATATATATTTGCATCTGTGACAAATTACCATTGAACAGGAAGAAGTTAAAAACTCAGAACGATTTTGAAGAGTAAAAACCAATATAAATATTTGGGTTTAGTCATACGTAGGCTTGTGTCGCTAAGCTGTAAAGGCAAAATCGATTTATCTTTCAGTCAGAACGATACATTTAATGTTGCAAGCTAGAATTCGAATGTATTCATTGAGATATCCGATATATGTATCCAATTTATGGAAAATATTGAGTAAAATTTATAATTTATGTTTCATGCAAGAAATAATAACATTTTTAGAATTACACAAATTCTGACGAGAATAAAATTCAATTATATTTAAAAAATTTAAAATTCAATAAATTATTTTTTAACTTTGGAAGTTTTAAGAAAGAACTTATATTCTTTAAAATTTCGTTTAAGAAAATAATTGATTTTTTTGCATAAATTTTAAATTATAATTACTAAAATAAGTATCGAATGCAAAAAGAGGAAGATGAATTTATAAATGATAACATAGATTTTTTCCAAAAAACAACGGTAGAAAATGAAAATAAAACATTTTCGTTAGATATAGTATTTGGACAAAAAATAAAATGTGAAACAATTTCTCAATCTAAAACTTTATTCATCAACTTTTCAATTATTGAAATAATTTATGGTAAGCATGCTCCTTTCAACCCATGGAATCACGATTTTCATAAACATCGAATAGAATCACGAGAATGACCGAGAGATAGCGCGTATGTGAAGATTCAATATTAATGCATATAGATGACTTAAAATTACTACATTACCAAGAATATTCTTAATTTTCCGTTTCAACAAGATAAACGATTATTAGTATTAATATTTATTTTAGTGAGATAATAAAAACAATAATAAAATATCGCTATCAAGAAACAAGGAAATTGGCATTTTATAGCACTTTTCATAAGGTTAAATGAACAGTTTTCTGTCAATCGATGGATAAGTGATAATAAGGAATATATTCATTTATTATGAAATAAATTTTTCTAAAGGCAAAAAATAAAAGTTTTTTTTTCAAGAATTAAGAATTGTACAAAATTGCCACTTTGAAATTCAAATAAAACTAATATCTATGAAATAAATTTTATATTCGTAGTTTCTCCAAATATTGAATTCATTTCAAATCAACTCAAGTATTCCAGTCTCAATTTTATCAAATATCGTCAAAAGAATTTTTTCTAAAACTGCGTGGCGAGCTCCTCCCCCTAGGGGGTTGTGAAAACTTCACGAGGGAGCGCGAGCATATTGAAAAGTCTTTGAAATAAGTAAATCCTTCGCAAACACTCTTTCAATGTCCTTTTATTGCATTCCAAAGCCCTGGGTTGTCCCTCCTGTACACCCATGGTATTTTCAAAGACATCCTGGATCCGCCATATCATTCAAAGGTTCCAGATCGTAGCAGACGGCATTCTCGCGATTTTCGACTGGTCACCTGAGGTGCATGAATTTTGAAGGTGGTAAAAGAAGCTACCCAATTTGCATCAAATGTGAGATCAGCCCTTTTTCTCCCCAGTACATTCTACAATGTGTGGGGTTTTGATATGATGAGGCTGTTGCTTCCCCCCTGTTGTTCTTAGACTTAGTGAAGATAAATGGACTCATGGATCTGGACCAGATGGGATTAGTCCCACCACCAGATAAACTTTCCACTTTAAGTTGATAAAATAGCAGTTACATGAATTTCCACATTCAGCGTTTAATACCAGAAAAATTTTATAAAGACTATGATAACCAAGTGGTGTTAGCCAACTACTGGACAGATTCTGTTAAGTCATGTGTGTGTTCGTCTTGATGCCACTAAACACTCGCCGTCAAGAGCAGCGGTCGCCAATCAGTGATCAGTGATAAAGTTTTGATGAATCACAGAAAAATTGGGGCATTATTTATATTTTTATGAAGATTCACTTTCAATAATGACGAGTAACAAAACGTATCAAAGAATATGGAATATTCTTATCTTGAAAAATTTAACTACTTCTTTTAGCAAAATTTCTTCTGAATTTGAGGAATTTTTATTGATTTTTTCCAGATATATCTAGCGACACTTGAAAGTGACAGTTGGCATAAAACTTCAGTTTGTAAACTTTGCTTTGCATTGCCAATTTTCACCTGTTTTTCATGAAGTTGGATGGAAATCTACAAGGTATGACACACACAAAAAACGAGACTAAGTGTGCAGCTTAAAAAAGAGAGGAGTTGGCAACAACTGTTTTGGTGATCCCATCCCACACCTCTTCTATTCATGTAGCCAGTTTATCTTAATCGATCGCGCCAATTGGGAGCACTGCATCATTTTGTACACGGGCAAATGCATTCTGCAGGGAAAATGTCGAGAGAGAGAATCAACATCAAGTTTCTTGTAAAACTTAAGAAATTAGTAACTGGCTGTGTAATTATTTAGATTTTGAGCATTAATATTGCCAATATAGAGTATTATCGAAAAATTTTATAGCCAGTTTTTGCATGTAATTTTTGAGAGAAGGACTTTAATAGCTCTATAGATATCGGAATTTTTGATATATCTATCACCTTTAACTATGTTACGAATCAGAGAGTTTTGAGCAACTTCAAGAGTTTTATATCAGCATTTGCTGCTTAGCCCCACACAGGACAAACATGAGTAATTAGGGATGCAAAACGGAAATATAGAGAAGTATCTTGTTATAGAGATGCATTTCTGAATTCCGGCCAATTAAGGGGTAGATTGCTCTTAAAACGTTCCGGAATTTATCACGCGTTAATATAATATGTTGTTTCCAAGGGAGCTTATTATCTAGGATGAGTCCTAAGTATTTTGTACTCCGAGACCATTGAAGTAACAAGAGGTTTACAACACATCTCATTTTTAAAAATGCTTGTAGTTATATTTTTGCTAAGTTTTGTTTCAGATATCATTGATGCAAAAAGTACTGCGTGAACGGCATAATGACTGTCACCTTTTCCTCTAAACTTCCATATCACGCAAACGTGTGAACTTTGAACATCAATCAATTTATCCCTACTACGCAACAAGCCGAATAGGTTCAACATGTGTCTCAATAAGGAATTTTGGAGGAAATAGGATCTAGAATATACAGTCCTCCGGATACTAACTCCAAGTGTTAGCAAATTTATTAACGTCGCACTCCAAAGCAACAAGAATAAAATTTTGAGCCACGATCAAGAAACGAGACCGACACCTGAGCTGGCACCTCTCCAAATTTCCACACCCCTCCAACGTGATAATTTGAGCCTCGACAGATTTAACGTGCTCCAGCGCCTCTACACGGTGGTCTTCAAGTGACATCTGGACTCGAATCTAAGGTCGCAGTAGCTTAGTAGTCAAGGTATCGGATTGTGGCTGGCGTGTCATGAGTTCGAGTCCACTGTGACGGATCTATACGCGGCTCTACTAACCCCTTAGGATTCTTCTGGGGGGGGTTATCTACCAACTTTCACCGAGTAAGGGAGAGTGATTATGCAAATGAAGTAAATATATAAATTCTGTATTCACGAGTTTGAAGGATCGGTGAGTTAGTTGGTTAGTTGAAGAGTGAAAGATCGTGGAATTAATAAGTGCATTTGGATTTTATCAATGGAAGATTACTGAGAGTGGATCAATCGACGGGATTAAATCTAGATAAGGATCGCCTTCAAGGTTCAAGTGTAGGACTCAACTTCATAAAAGTACAGGTATCGTGATCCTTATTTAAATAGAAGTCTAGTTTATTAGTGCGCTACGTAGTAGATATTGAGCTCGTTTTTAAGTTATCGTGGAATCAGTTAAAGGTCCGCATTATTATCCTCAGGTTATTGAGTCTTACCTCCGCGCTCTACTATCTGATCTGCTTTCTTAATTAGATTGTTATTGTGTCTGCTTGATATTTTGGTGACAATAAAATAATTAGTGTTAATCATGTCTGCTGATTATTCAGTTTCTCCCACACACTTAGCCGGGTCTAATGGTAGACAAGGGGTTTCAGAGGGAAGCAGGAACTGACCGGCATTACACCACTACTACCAAAGACTCGCCGTGTAGGGGAGTGATGTACCTTAAATCTGGCGAGAGCTCAAACGTCCTCCCGTTGGTGTGGTGTGGTATTTAGGAGAAGGGGTGCCAGCTCAGGTGTCGTCATCGTCACTTGACCATGGTTCAAAATTTCGAGGTCCGTCGCCAAAAGCCCTTGTGTAGCAGAACAGGGTAACGTTAATATTCACTCACTCACTCACTCACTCACTCTGTGACACGGAATCGCCGGTAGCGAGTTTGGGACCAAGGTTATTTGACTGCCGGAGCTACACTAAATCCAAGAGTATTTTTTAAAAAGTTATTATTTTCCTTTCATTTGAAGAGCTTTATGTTAATTCGCGTCCAGTTATTAAATAAATTACTATATTCGCTTGGAGGTGGAAAAGTCGTTTAAAAAAAAAGGGGGGGGGCTCTATATTTTCAGTTTTCAAATGTTGTTAACTTTTGTGCAAAATCATAAAAATGGTCGTATATCTATGTAAATTGTTTTCAAGTCATTGTAAGTGACCGCCGTAAATTATGAGCACATTACGTGTTCGTTAACCTTTTAGTGAAAATAACTATCATAGAGATGATAAATATCCTTTGTGTCACTTAATATCGTCTTCCGAAATATTATAAACATGAAACTCTATCGCAATTTGTCACCGTAAGACTTACTCCACTTTTTGAGCTCAGTTAAGGCTTGATTTGAGAAACGGTGCATAATTTTTGCATTTATTACACTAAGGACGAAGGTAAGAAAAATGGAAATTTGTGTATCAATCACTATTCTTAACGACTTTTCTTATATGAAAAGAAATTTCTTTTCTTAGCGACAAGCGTAGAATGTCCTAAATCCAGACGTTGACTAATGAAAATTCTTCCTTTTTTTTTTTAAGATTCCATTGCCTTGGAAATTCGAAATTTATGAGGCGAGTATTATTCGACGAATTTATAAGCTAGTATATTTTATTAAAGAAACTTGATATTAGAATAAAATGCATGTATAATATTTCGAAACATCAATAAAAACTTAACATCGAATTTATGTTGCCACCGAGATTCTTAATAATTGTTATATCATCGATTAATGTCGGTCAGAGTTAAATGTTATCAAAAGTATTTAAATTAACTATCTCGTAGATAATTATATGTTTGGTCCTAAAACAAGACGATTTTTATAAATAATCTTATTTTATTAAAAGGCTCTTGAATTAAACATCCAATGTAATGTCCAAATAATTTTAACTTTTTCAAAACAATGAATATAAATAAATTTCTTTAAGGAAGAGTTTATTTAATTTATGTAAGTGTTAAGTTTTAAAAAAATGTTTTTTTGTTTTAGTGGTGAAGAGAAATCTTCTTTCACTTCATCCAAAGAAAATTTAATGAGCAACAACATTGCATCAGAATCATAATATTTTGATACTTAGTGGTAGATTTTTTTCTCTTATTTTTTTATAGAAAATTAATAAACTAAACTAAACTCAGTGGCGCAACAGCCCATGAGGGCCAAGGCATACTGTGCCCATCTCAGTATTCGTGACCTTGAGCACTGGGGTGTATGAGCAAATGTTCCAGTCAGGTGGTCAGTCTGACTTAAATCCCCAGTGTTTAGTTCCCAAGTTAGCTTGGTTCTCATTTATCGACGTACTGAAGGGTTGAAAGATTGAGTCTACCGTGCCCAGAGCGAGATTTGAAACCCGGATCTGAGGCGTGGGAACACGATACACTACCACACTACCACTTCATCCCTTCAATGGCTCGATAAATAAGTACCAAGCTTACTTGGGGACTAAACACTGGAGGTTTTACGCCAGATTGACAAGTAATCTAATGCTCTAATGCAGAGGTTCCCAAACTTTTTTGTCTCATATACCCCTTACCATGTTTTTTGGTTTTGGGTAGACCCCTACTTACCTAATAGTGAATTTTTGCAATTCTATCAATTTAAATGTCTTTTTGACACCTGGTATAGAGCTATACTTACTTTTAAATATTTATATCTCTAACTGTAATAAAGTATAGTGTTTAAAACCTAAGACAAACATGTTAATTAATTAAATTGAAATTTAATTAATACTTGAAATAACTGTTACATAAAGTAACTGAGCAACAAACAAATGCCTTTAATGGGAGAGATGAATCTGGTGCTTCTAAAACCGCTGATATCCGTTTCTAAATTTTACTTTTAAGATTTTTTAGAGCCTATTTCGATCAGTTCCTCTTGTAATATGACATTTTTTTCCTTTCAATGTAACTTTATTTATGAATTGCCTATTGTAGTAATACCACATATACACAGACAAAACATTCTCAAACTTAGTTTCAAAATCTGAATAAAGGGCATTTAAATGTTGAACGTAGGTTAAAACATCCTTTTCCTGGCAAATTGAGAGTGACAAATTGAGAAACTAGGAAAATTCGGGACGTCCAATATTATACTCCTTAGCTTAATTATGGGAAGAAACGCCGAAATGATGGTCCTTGCAATTGCAAATTAACTTCATTAAATTTAGTAAATAAATCTGTCAAACAGGTAAATCTGGTTTCCACTTGATTAAATTTTCTTTTAAAATTAAAGTTATGATCTGGTTTAATGAGAGTCATTATCGTAGAACCCCATTTTCAACTCATAGACCCCAAATTATTTTTTCGAACCCCTTGTAGGTCGTCATAGACCCCTGGGGGTCTATATAGACCACTTTGGGAATCACTGCTCTAATGGGTTTTCAGACAGACAAATTGACTGTTAGTAAACTTAGCACTTTGCAACTTTGTTAGGATTATTAAAACGAACCTTGTAATTTTAAACTTCGGTCGTGACGAGGACGAAGCCTGAGCTGGCAGACCTATTTTCTAAGTTTCCACACCCCGCCACCATCAACATACATCAGCTCCTCTACACAGGGATGTTTAATGCACCAGGACTCTATTCTCTGACTCTTTAGGAACAACACTGGTCACATTTTGATTTGAGATTATATGTGTATAAATCGCAAAGTATGGCATCAATATACGTTAGTTAAATTCGTTACTATATGTATCTAAAATCTTTGAAGTAGAAACTATTTAAAGAAACCTACCTCAAAAAATATTTAAAAATTTGTTCACGATGTTGTTTTGTTATTTGATACAAATTTCTCTAAAACTACTTTAAAAAAAAAGATTTTTCTTTTTATATAACATTAAAATGGAATCTCGATTTCCAAATTGAAATGTTGCATTTAAAAAAATGAGCCTTAAGAAATGAAATTTTTATCATTAACATTTTTAATTCACAGAAAATCTATTGAATTTTTTGAAATTGTATGATATTTGAGAGTAAGTGAAGGTGTACTCTATAAATGGTTTTTTTAAGAATAGCATAATATGAACCCAACCTGGAAAAAAGTGATCATATCAGTTATAATTCAAAAGAACTCTGCAGTAGAATATTTGAAAAAAAAATTCTCCTTTGTTTCTACTATACATTTTATCATGGTCAATCCCAATGATTTAATTCAGAAACTCTGTCCTGTAAAAACATAAGTTCCCACCTGCCAGCGTGGAGTAGTGTGAAAGTTAGGGATCTCTGTTCACTTTCTTTAAATTAGACTATAGTAGTGATTAAAATGTTATAACATACAATCAAAGAAATAAAATTAATATGAACAGATAGTTTTCTTTTGTCAAACTCTTTTTTCATTTTTGAACATAATTTTTGTCAGTTTTTTTAATGCGGTTTTTTCTTCTAATATTTAAGAAATATTTTAAGATATAAATTTTAAAATTGAAGCAAAAATATAATCTAATAGAAAAATTTTCAAATATTTTTAATTTTTATTTGAATTCTATTCTATTAAAATACATTCAATAGTATTTTTTGGAAAAGTAATTAAAGTTTTTTTCCTACAGTTTAAGGATCATGGTAGCCAGGTTTAAAAATACAAAAACAGTTTTAAAACTTTTTAAAAAAATGGAATAAAATAAAATTATTTCCTCGTAAATATGATATTTTTTTATTTTCAAACCACGGTCAGAATTTATGCATAAGTAAAAAATACATGCGACACATCTATAAAAATGAAAAACCGAATTTCCAGTATTTAATACAGCTGCACATATAACTTGCCATAAATATCTTTTTACATATTTATAAAGGAAAAAAGATATTTAAAACTATTCGATAAAAAAATTCTTTTGAACATAAAATTATCTTTATAAGCAATATCCCGTATAATTCTACACTTAGACAAAAATTGTGAAGAATAACTGAAGTACAGAATTCCACATTAAGATTTCTAAGAAGAAATTCTTCTTAACTTGAATAGTAAGTATAATTCATGTGAACATTATACAAACATTTCCAAAAAGAACTTTCTTAAGAAGTTTGAATAAGAGTACGAGCAGTTATATTATGATGTAAAATGGTATAATGATGTAAAATAAGTAATTACGTCATAGGTAATATGAAGTCGGCAAAATGGCTAACAATACTCTGGCTTTCATTATACTGGAGAAGGACATTAGCATTTTTTATGTGAGTCATTTATTCGAGTTTTTTTGTACTCATCTGTATAACGAGTTCAAAAACATCAGACAATGAAGAGGAAAAAAAATTCGTAACATACGTAAAAAAATATTTAGTGAAGTAGTTAAATAAATTGTAATTATTTAACTCTTGCAAATTATTTTGTGAGTATGTGATCTTTTAAACATTAAATGTTCTGAAACTTAGTATTAAAAATTCTGACACTAGTTTTTTTTTAATTTTATGAGCAATTAACAAGGAACAGGAGGATGAGATTTCCACACAACTGTATAAAATTTATAATAACGTCATGTAAAAAACACAGAGTCGAAATTTGTCTCTCTACATATATTTGTAAAACAGTATAAGTTAGGTAAAAAAATTTTTACATATATCTATTTTTAAAAGAAAGAAACTAAAAATGTTCATCGCTTTTATTAATATTTATTAAAAAGTATTCCTTCTTCGTTTTGAGGGAGGAGGGGGGATTCCAATTATGTACTTGTACTTTGAGAGGTAAAAAGCTAGAACAATGCATTTTTAACACTTTCTCCATGCTGGACTTTTTTACCTTCTGGAAATTTTTGGAAGGAGAGAAACAGATAATCGAATGGTACTAGGTCTAGAAAGTATGGTGGATGTGATCAAGTTTCCTTGCATAATTTCTGTGATTTTCTGGAGAGTCACCAAAGAGTGGTCTATGGGCTATGCATCTGCTTCCTATTGACCACACTTTTTTTAAAAAAAACTGTTTTGCTCAAATCACATATCTTTTTCAACAATATTTGTCGAAATTTGAGCTTATTTAACATCTCAACAAACAAACAAAACTCTGCTAAAAATTGTCAGAAGTTTCATAGTTTTTCTCATTATTAAAATGATTTCATTGCGAAGAGATCGTCATTAAAATAAATGATATTAATATTAATTATTAAAATAAATGATAAAAATTATGTTTTTGATAAAAATATTAATAACTATTTTGAAAATGTATTATTTTAGTTTATTTCAAATACAAAAATAACAATCCAGTGTATTTAATAATATTTTAAAATGTATAACGAATAAACAATTTTTAAAAATTAAAATACGTTTATTTGCTTCTATTTTATTTAATATCAAAGTGCTGCCAAAAAAAAGTAAGTAATGTATTATAACGAACAGTTTCCAGACTAATTTTATTTCAACTATAATGTCAAAATTAAATCTATAAGAGACAAAAAAATACAGTTAAACCTACTTTTATCTAGATATATTCGTAATTTTTTTTTTATTCTAAAAGAAAAATCAATAATAATTTTAAGATCAAAGAATCAGACGATTTCATGGTTTAGTTTTAAATAATGGATTAAAAATTCAAGTTTAATGGCAACTAATAAGAAAACGAAAATCCGGAAAAAAGTGAAAACAAAAAGCAACTAATGAATTAGAAATCAAATTTTTCTTTTAAAAAATAAACAAAACGATGCAATGTTTAGATCTAATGTGTTAAATATCTCAAACAGCGCTTAATGTTTTGTTCTTTAATTCCAAGCGGAGCCAAATGGTTTTTTGCAACGTTCATTATTAGAACACAAATCTTCATTTTGGCAACGAACACCAAATTCCGCTCTGCAAACAAAATTCTATAAACATTAAGGCGTACTTTCTGTATTTTTACGCTTCTTAGCTTTTATCTAGAAAAGAAGTAATTTACTCTTTAGAACTACATTTATATTCTCTAGAATATTTCGGAAAAGTTGAATGCATGGTAAAAAAGGAAAGTAAAAACTGTTTTTATGAAGATATATTTTGCTTAAATTTTTTATACTTAATTCATTTTGGTCTGCTTATATTGTACTTTTTATATTTTCACTCTAAATAGTTTTTTTTTATATTACCTATTCTACAAATTATAAGTTCTATAAAAGTGACCTTTTCAAAGATGTTGTTGAAACCCCAGTTATGTGTTTTAAAGCAAAATTAATTAACTTCGTGGAAGAAAGCAATTAAACTATAAATGCAATTATTGTTTTTAAAAAAAGCAAGAAAACTGGCAGAAAATATATGAAAATATGTTATTTATTTAATAATTTATATCGGTATTAAAAATGTCTTTAAATCAAAAAAATTTACATAATGATTTTTTAATTTAATGAATTTTTCTAATGCAATAATCATTTCTAAATATTACACTTAAGAATTTTAATTTTAAAAATTAACTTTATAACTCATTGTTATTTACGCACTATTAGAACATTGATTATACTTTAATGATGTAGAATCATTAATTGATGTATTCAAGAATAAAGTTAATGGCTCAAAAGTTATCGTGAAGA
The DNA here is from genome assembly GCA_019973975.1 of Trichonephila clavata. Lineage (NCBI taxonomy): Eukaryota > Metazoa > Arthropoda > Arachnida > Araneae > Nephilidae > Trichonephila > Trichonephila clavata. The sequence continues at coordinate 106,728 of BMAO01030321.1, forward strand.
AGCAATTCATTTCGTGGATGATAAAAAATTGTCGGTTGCCAAATTCAAACAAATTATTTATTTAATATTTTTTTAAAAATTATTTTTCAATCACTGTGTAACTAAATTATATAAAATAACATTTCAAAATTATTTGTATTTTAGAATTCTTTGTAACGATCCAATTATTTATATTCTGTTTGAAATATTTTATTTTTAGAATAATGCAGTAAAATACTTTGAATTGTGAGATAATTTGAATTTTCATAATTTAGAAATATACATAATTATAATTAAGGTGACTGACTGCGATTGAAACCACGATTTTGAGAAAACGTATTATTGAATATTTTTGATATCTTGAGTGTATCTCTTAAATTAGAATATACATATAAAATTGTTTCCAGAATATTACAAGTAAAAATTATTTAAAGACAACCCTTTTCGGCAAAAAATGAAGAAAGAATTACATATTTTCGCAACACCACTCTCCTTTTATGGAAAATGCTTCGAAAATGATAGTTTTTTGCCTTTATTGTAGCTAGGACTTCAATACCGGGGTTGAATTTTGGCATTCATAATTTAGAAGTGGATTTATTCATATTTCATTACACAGAGTAGAAAAAGTTTTAGCAAAAAAATACCACAAATTTAAATTGCTCATGACTCTGTAAATAATGTGAATTTTCCAAAACTTTAAATTCAACTCCGGTATAGAAAACCTAGGCCTACCTATATATAGGCAAAATATTATTACTATCGAAGTAATTTTCATGAAAAGAGAATGTTTTGAAAGTATGTCAATATTTCTTCATTTTTTGCCGAACAATTGCATTTAAATATTTTTTCTTGTAATTATTTTCTTAAAATAATCTTGTTTGTATATTCTAATTCAAATGACAAGAATTATTAAAAAATTTCTCTCATTCATATACTTTTTCAAAAGACAATCCATTATTTTATGTTAAATCTGTGCTCCTTATAATTAACAAGAAAAAAACGAAGAAAGAAAAAAATTAGTTCAAAATTAAAGTTGCCTATTAAAAATAGTTAAGCGACTTTTCTTAAGTCGTAAATGTAAAGTAATAATTTATTAACGGGTAACATAATACATTACCAATTAAATTTTTCAGGAAACTTTTTTTACGTTTTTAAAATCGGATCTATTGGACCTACCTTTTAACCATTACCAAGAGCAAAAATCGTATTCGAAAGAAGATTGTAATTATTTTTTATAAAATGACTTCTACTGAATCATTCTAATTGACTGTTATTAAGAAGATTTCCCTTTTCAATTTTAAGATTCGTAGAGGGAAAGAAAAAGAAACGAAGGTTGCATGAAAATTATTAAGAGAGATAACAAAAAAAGTTCTTGTAAAAAAGGCAAATGAGCTGTTGGTCATTCCTCTCAAGATTACGAGCTGGTGACATCAGAGGAAAGATGGCGGAAATGGTGAAGGAGCAAATGATTTTTCAGGGTCACCAAACGATTTCCCTTCCGTGAACTCTTTTCTTCCCTGAGGATTAGAAGATTATTCTTAAAGGCTTTTCTTTTTTATCGCTATTGTCACTTAAACCATTTAAAGACGAACATAACTGATACCTAAATTATGAGTCTGTGACTGTGACTGTGAGAAGGATTATTTGCCGCGCTTTTTCTTCTTTAGTCAGAATGCATAAAAGTTTAAGTATTGGCGTTATCTAAAAAGGTTCATGGTGATGTAATGGTTAATTCTTAACTTTTTTCTTGCAAAAAAATAGGAATTCAGATGAGAATTAATCAGAACGGATATCTCTTTTGCAATAACATTTTCTGACTAACTTTAGAAGACTGTTTTTTTATATGAAAAGTGAACTATCGTCATTGCAACCATTAAATATATTAGTCCGTGCCTTTTTATTTGTCTAAATAAATAAAAATGGATCTTTGTATACAGTGGCGGCGCTAGACCATGCGTGGACGTCGGCGAAATTAGGGTTCGCGAGGCCTCCTTTTTTCCCAGTCAAGAAAACGTTAAATTACATAAAAGCCGAATTATAGTTAAACTAATGTATGAGTAAACGAGATTTATTGCTAATCAAATGATGACAAAAATTACACAAATAGAATTTTTTATAATTAAAAATTTTAATTTAATTTAAATAATTATAAATAATTAAAAACTTTGCGAGGCCCCCTCAAGCGCGAGGCCGTCGGCGGTTGCCGACGTCGCCAACGCCTAATGCCGCCACTGTTTGTATACATGACCTCGCTTCACTCTAACACCGTTCAACCAATCACTATGAAAATTGGCATGAAAATGAATTTTTTTGAGGAGAAGGTTTTTGTGCTAATCTCTTTGTCGAAGCTCCCCACCAGGTGGCTCTATAGTATATCAACTTCTGAACCATTCAATTAATCACCAAGTTGTCAACATGGTCAACCAAAATGATGACAGCTTGGCTCTCCCATCAACATTTCGCTTTGTTTCCATTGAATCGCCATTATAATGTAAGGAACGGTGTTGCTTGCGAATTTTATAATTTTAACATAAAATAAATACAACAGAAAGTAATATTAAAGTATTGCACACCCAGATATAAATTATTTGCACTAAAATTTGTAACAATGTGTTACTTTTGCTGAGCAGGGATCAGTTTAGGAAGGTGTTTTTAAAAATCGACCCACAAAAGAGCTAAGGGCGTTATAAATTTTTTAAAAAATCCTTTTTATCAGCTATTAGATCATCAGACTTAACATTTAACAATTAGGATTTTTTGTTCAGCTGAGATAAGCAAAAAGCTTTTTTTTTGTTTAATTTGCAATTCACGTAAGATTAACTCAATAAAAACTTCTTTATCCTTCAATTTGTTTTGTTTAATTTTTCAGTTCCTCCGTGCAAAGAACGAGTATACCAGCCAGTTATTAATATAAATAAAGATAAAATACACAATCTTGATATGATCTATTAATTCTTAATCTTGATCTTATCTAGTTATTAATATAAATAAAGATAAAATACATAATCTTGATCTGATAATAGTACAGCTTATCTCTTGATGTAATATAAGTATCTAGATCAAAAACTATTTGAAATATACTGAATATATTATTTTGGTTGAAGAGTATAATTTATTACATGAAGAAAAAGTCTGAAATGGTAATGAAAAATTTTTGCACTGTTTCCAAACAGGGTGACAATTACTAAGCTATATGAAAAAAAAGGTTTCTTTAAAAAAAAAACCCAGCTAAATTAAGAATTATGTTCATATTTTAAAAATAACAACAGATATTCTCAGATTTAGTCTATGACATGTCCGATAGGCTCGCCATTTATGACTACGATGTAGCGCAGACGAAAAGCAAAATTCTGCCCAACTTTCTACCATTATAATCAGAAACACTACACGAACTATCGAACTTCTCAAACTCATTTTTGATTGTTTGAACATTTGGAGCTTTTTGTCTTCAGATCGTATTCGGTTGCAAATTTCCTTTCATCCACAATCGGGCTATTATTGCTCAAATGGTAAGGCTTAACGATTGATATACGATCAGAAACGCTGTATTTCATTGTTTCCGACGAAAAATGAACCGTAAGAATGCGCATGCTCAAAAAAAATTCCAAACATCCTACATTTAACCACCAAGTTTTAACTGAATCTCGCCAACGGCTCACAATTTATCTAGGTTTATCAACACAGCTCAATAATTGTCATTCTGTGGTTACATTTTAACAATATGGTACTTTCGTATTATACCGTCGAACAATTTCGTGAAATTGAAAGACGTTGCCAAATGTCGTGATATGCAGCCAATGGTGAAAACCATTCCTGTTCAGTTCGAATACAATAATAATAACAATAATAGCATTTGGTGGCATTTTTTTAATTGGTGATGTCTTTTAGTTTGGCGAAGTTGATTGATGGCATAACAGTTAAATACCTAAAAATACTTATGTTCACATGATAGCGAGATTAAAATAATTTTATTAGTTTAAAATTCATTCAGAAATTAGCACAAATAATTTATGTAGTAAAGTTTTGCCAAAATAATTTTTAATATGATATTAATTCCTGCTTTTTTGGGGGTTGGGATCCTATTTTAGCCCACTCTTTTACATTGGCGATTACCCACATATTGGATAGCATTCCTGAAGCCAAAGATGTGGACTAAAATAGGATTTAACATTATGTTTGTATCGTTTTCAGTTAAAAATTTGCTTTATAGAACAAAAAAATTTATCACACATCATGTTTTATTTCTGTACGTAATTATAAATTCATGACTGATTCATCTTTTACCGAAAGAAATAAATTTTAATTAAAATGTCTTGAATTCTTTGAAGTCTGTTCCTTTAATTTTTTTTTCTTGTTACACTACCATTTAAAACCATCTGATACTAACATAATTACAGGTATTTAAAGTCACGAATATCTCATAAGCAAAAGAAACGTACATCACGTTTTTGTCTTCACCAGCAAGCATACATTTGAATTACAGTACATCCAATGAAAGGTAATAAGAAGTTGCTGGCATTTTTTTTTTTTATTCCAATAAGCTCAAAATTTAAATACAACACTTAAAAGTGATGCATGCTTTCGGACTCAAAAGCAATAATTGATACTGATATTTCTACAGCATTCGTTTTTTATACTTGTATAATTATAACAATTGCTCGAATTTAAACATTAGTTGTTGACATTAAACATTAGATGAACATGTTGCCTTTCCAGGAAAAAATTTTGATGTACAATTACAGCAAATATCTAATGTCAGAATTGGTTTTATTTGTTTTGGGCATTATCACGTTCTTGAAAAACCCTACAATTTATTGCTAAAAAATTATATTGTTTTTCGTTTTGAACTCTAAAATTGCTGCGTGGATATTATAGCCAATAAATAAACTGCGAATGGCTGTAGCTATAATTTAATTTTGTTATTGTTTATATCCTTGTCATGTTGCTCTAATAATGTTAAGACATATTTTGTGTAATAAATTTGTAGACAGATTATAAAATAAAACTTTTTATGGATTTTTACGTGATTTTAAACAATTGTATTATTTCGGTTATATATTTTCAGAAATAAATAATGCTTTATAAAAAAGTGTATATTACTTTTTTTAAAAAAAACTTTTGAATTATATATTTTTATCATAAAAGTCGATTAATAGCTATTTTTCAATCTAAGCTTGGAGTTTTGAAGCAAATTTAAAATAAAACATAAATTTCATTGGCGTACATTAGTGAATATATATTTTGATATAAACATTCAATTTGTATCACCAAGCACCTTCTCTTGTAACCGAAGTTGATTCTGTCGAGTTCTAGTGCTACTAATGACTCAGCGGCCTTGGTAGCCATAGTCGTGGGCACGTGACTGGTCAGCTTTGTCTTGTCATGTTTGATTCCTGATACCACTTAAGACCCCTTACGTAAGGGACTAATGCACGTTAAATCTATCGTGACTCAAAGCCCTCCCGTTCAAAGGGTGTTGAAGTTTGGAGAATGAGGTTTTATCTCATGGGGTATCCCTTGACCATAGTTCAAAATTCTGAGGACCTTCACCAATAGCTCCCTTGTTGCTTTATAGTGCTAAATTAATAAACTCGCACTCCCGCTTTTAAGTGTGAGGTTTTTAAAAGATCAACAAATCGTAAGACGTTAAGAATAAATATATGCGAATCGGAAAAAAGGTATCGGTATTGAAATAAGTTGTAAATTTAATCCAAATTAAAACGTGCTTTAAAATTACTATTATTTTCAACAACAACAACAAAAACCTTATTCAAGTATAATAAACTCTAGGTTTTTACCCAAATTTTGTTGCTCTTTTTTTTTGTTTAGTATTTAAAAAAAGAGGAATTTCTTTTATTCATGTGAAGATAATTAAATCATAGACAAACCTGTTTTTATAGTCGACATATTAATTCAATCATCATGCTAGACAAATTTATCCTAAATAATTTATTAAATCATGCAATTTAAATCCATTGATATAAAACTGACAGGTTTTCAATAATCCATCTTTTTTACCCACCCACACTGTTGAATTTGAAATGATAATATTACAGTTAGGATATCGCCTTATCGATAAACGTTCCAATTTTCCATGGAAATTCCACTATATAATTTCCTATCAAATTTACTAAATTATCGTTTACGTATTAGACATAAACTTTGACTTCGCAGAAGAATAGTTTATTTAAATTTTCCTTTCTTTCTGATTCCGACGCTTTTTCCCTCACCTTGTTGATAAATACTGAAATAGAGATACGCGTATTTCCCCACTATTTGTCGCCTACGCCAGTAAATATGACTATTGTCCAACGCTTGACAAATAAGATATCATGAATTGATTAAGCAATTTTTAAGGAATCTTCTATCGAAAAAAAAAGGATAATTTTAGAGCTATTAGCATTATTTCCTACTAAAAAACTCTCTTATTGGATATTTTTCGTCTATAATTTCGAAATTATATATATATATATTATATATATATATATATATATATATATATATAAATCATTGATATCTAAGCCCTAGCATTAAGAATTCGATTATATTGAAATATATAATTACACCTGTAACTCTCGACTCTTGATATAAAAAAACAGGACTTTTAATTTGTATTTTCTAAAAATTTTAAAAATTGAAGTATAGAATTATGTTTGCACTTTCGTAACCCTATAACCAAGTGGATTTCCGCATAACCAATTTTTGTGTGGTGGATCTCTACTCCATAAAATAAATATGCGAGACAAATTTTAAGTGAAAGACTAATAGAGTAAAAACGAAGTTTTTATTATCAATACCCTCCGTAATTCCGTTGAGAGTCGTTCTCCAATACAACTATTCTTAGCGGATTTCAATTTAACAAAAGGAAAATACAAACCAAATTCCACTATTATAGTCCTTGTAGTTCGAAAAAAGGAATTTTTTCGTGTCAATACGCCCCAATAACCCCCTGCTCCCCCAGGAGTTGATTCCCTAAAATACATTATTAGTAGATCCCTAATCAACAAAAGAAACATGCTTAACCAATTTCAAGTATATGGGTCTAACAATTCAAAAACGGGATTTTTTTTCCTCCCCCTGACCCCTCGCAATTATTTTTGGGGGTCGATTTTCGTTTTAATGTTTTGTTTTAAGAGAACTCTGTTCCATGAAAGGAACATGCCCACCAATTTTCAAGCAGGTAGGTATAATAGTTTAAAAGCAGAAATATTTATCTATTACGGCCCTTAATCCCCCGAAATGAAACTTGAGGTTTGATATTCCTGAAACCCATTTTGTAGCGGTTCTCTTTCTACGAAAGGAATCTGCTTACCAAATTTCAAGACTGTAGGTCTAATAGTTTAAAAATGAGAACAATTATCTGTAAAGCCCCTTGAGTCCCCTCAACCCCACTTGGGGTCGATTTTCACAAAACACATTATATAGCGGATCTTTACTCCTTGAAAGGACTCTGCTTATCATATTTCAAGACTGTACTTCCAGTAGTTTAAAAATGGAAATAATTATCTCTAACGCTCCTTAAGTTCCGTAACGCCACTTGGGAGTCGATTTCAACGAAACCCATTTTGTAGCGGATCTAAACCCTATAAAAGGAATCTGCTTACCAAATTTCAAGACTGTACGCCTAATAGTTTAAAAATCGGAATTTTTAAAGCCCCTTACGCCCCCGCAGTATCCCTTGGGGTTAATTTTCCCAAAACCCTTTTTGTAGCGGATATTTACTCCATGAAAGAAACATGCCAACCAATTTTCAAGCAAGTAGATATGATAGTTTAAAAACGGAAATATTTATCTATTACACCCCTTAATCCACCGCAACGCCACTTGGGGGGCTATTTTCACAAAACCCATCTTGTAACTGATATCTACTCTATGAAAGAAATCTATTTATCAAATTTAAAGATTGTGCATCTAATAGTTTAAAAATGGAAATAATTATCTAAAATTCCCCCTAAGCCCCCGCAACGCCACTTGGGAGTCGATTTTCACCAAACACATTTTGTAGCTGATCTCTACTCTATGAAAGGAATCTACTTTACCCAATTTCAAGATTGTGCGTCGAGTAGTTTAAAATTGGAAAAAATTACTTATAACGCCCCTTAATATATATTAGTACTTAAAGGTTGAATTCTTATTGCCTTCAAAAAATCTTCCAAGTTTCTAAATATAATTTGCTTAAGAATGCAAAACAATTACAAGATTTTGAACCAAAAAATAATAAACTTAAAAATGTTCTGATATAAAAAAAAAAATTTTCATAAATATTTTCAATTATTTTGCTGTTTTTTTTTTTAATATCGTATTATTCTGAAGACACTTCGAAAAATTTCCTGAAGAAATAGATCAAGATCAGGAACTTAAATTCAAACTTCAACTTCAAAACCAGTTGCATTTTTCTTTTTTGCCATTTTTGTTGTTGTTCGATTGCAGTTTCGTGAAGCCTTCATTACTATTTTATAGTTTAAAAGTTCATCGCTTAGATTACACATGCTGTAGACGTTGTAACAAGTTTTGTTCTTTCAAGTTTCATAATATTAAACGAACAATATATGTCAAATGTTCTGACAATATTAATAACATTTTTGATCGATAATTATAGGGCTTAGTTTTGAAATGTTCTTAAAATAACCAAACGAATGCTATATTTCATATTAACTGTCAGGCATTATTAAATTTTGACTGTAACCTTGTTCTAGGTGATTCTCTTGGGTGTATAAAAAAGTTTCATTTTTATTCATGGAAAAGATACATTGTATATGTGTGGCACCAGTATTTTTTGTTTTATGAATACTTTCGTCAAAAAAAATTTAGCCATTTTTATGTTACATTAAATATTTTAAATATACTTTTAAAAGCAATATATTTTTAAAACGTAAATTTTCTTTCATTTTGGGTAAGCCATTTAGTGTTCTTTTACTCAGTCTTCCACATTAAAAAATCTTTGTGGAAAATGCTTTTGATATATCTTGATACTGAATGCAAATGATAACTTAAAGGAGAGTTGTCGTTGGTCAGTACCAAGGATTCTTAACCTTTGTTTGCTGCGAAAATTTAAAATTTGTTGGCTCACTAACAATAAAATGAGTTTAAAAGAATTTTATTTAACTGTAATACACTATCTAAAGCAATTTATGATAATAATTATCAATGTATTAAATAAGATAATATATACGATAAAGATAACAAAATGTTTGAGTAGTTAATCATAAGAGTACATTTAATACGAAATTTGAGCTTGATGATTTTCGAAATTTTGCTTATGGTCCCAAAATGATAATGCCATTTTCATTTCGTCGTCTACATTTAAGAGTCTCGATCTTTTTCATTTTTTATATATGTTTATGCTGAAAATCCGAATACCCGCAAATAAGTAGAAAATTGTAACAATATTTTTAAAGCTTTTTTGGCTGTTATGAGATAGTCTCCTCTTATTTTAAATCAAGATGAATTTACTGAATCTTCCGAATATTTTGAAATTAAGTCTGAGTTATACAGAGGGCAAATATAGTTTTTCCTCTTCATTCATAGTTAATTCAAATACAGGTGTATTCGTTATCACAAGTGGATTACGAAACTTATCAATTTTTTTATATCCAATTATCCGCAAAAGGATAACTTTAATGTATCATGAACACGATATTATTTCTATAAAATGGCCGACTGAATAGGTTCCAAATTTTATATTTTACACAGATTATAATTAATAATTCTAAGGAAAATTTCGCGGCACACTTTGAGAATTTGGCGGTACATACAAAAGTGCGGCGGTGCAATGATTAAAAATCACTGGTTATATACGTTCATTTATATACGTATTCTTTTGAAGGTCTTTATGGCATTTGATAGGTCATTACTATGATTCCCTTTTTATGAGTTTCATTCGGTTAACTCATTTTGATATAAATTATTTTTTTACTAATATTAAAATTACTTATCGTGATATAGACATTCATATTTTGACTTGAGACCATACTATGAAATAGATACTTAGGTCTCATCGCAACCTATTGGCGACATTACATGAAACGAATCACCTGGTTGTCAATTCAGCGCGTACGACATATAAGAAATTGGGGTTGCCAACTTGGCGCGTCATTAATAGAGTTGGCGATTGTTCCTATAATACGTAAGTACCAGAAATAGTCACGCTAATTGCTTTTAAATTCAATGAAATGTTCTCCCAAAAAGCTAAATATTAAGTTTTTATCTTTTTCATCTTGTAAAATACTCATTCATTGAAGGAAATATCATTAAAAAAGCTTCATTAAAAATTTAAGTGTGGATATAACAAAAAAAAAATTAATGAGATAAAACATAAAATCTTTGCAAAAACTAATGATTTTTCGGAGTTAATCGAAAGGATGATTAAGACTGAATATATTTAAGCAAAATTTCAAGGATAGTAAATACTAGCAAATGTATAAAACTGTAAAGTTCAGGTAAATTAAACATCATTCTACCTATACGTTTCTCTGAATACTTGTTTTCAATTTTTGCGAATTAAAATTATTTAATGCATTCAATTATGAGAAAAGAATGCTAAGAAGCATTTTTTAAGAGAAAGTTATTAGTAAAAAATGCTATTAACAACAACAACAAAAATGTTAATAGAAAACTCCTATTTTTAGAAATGTGTTCTGCCTAAACTTTCTTTCCGCTCTTAAAATAATGTTTCATTTTATTAATTCATACGCAAAGAATGCAATACATTTAGTAAACAATTTAAAGCTCAACTTAAAATACTTTCCAATGTTTTTGTTTTGTTAATAAGCTATTTTGCTAAATAAAATCAGTAAGGAAAAACTGTTTTGTAGTTTAATATTTCTATTCACATTTTTATTTTTGCATAAACAGAAATAAAGGTATTTCTGATAATGAAATTAGCAATTAATGTCGAAGATCTATTTACCTGTAATTATAAATGGATTAATTAACTACTACTTATTTATTAACTAATCATTTAAATTATCAGATAAATAACTAATAGATAAAAATATGTACTAGAAAAAGTATTCTATTACATAATTAATGCCTATGAATTTAGCTCTCAAGTGTTTCTTTTTATTTTCTTATACATATTTAAATCTAATAATGTAGGATGTGTATCTTTTTATGGTTCATCATCTTTTTTTTTGGGGGGGGGGGGGAGTGTGCATGTTTTGTTTTCGCCTTAACATATGACGTTTGAAAGAAATATTTAATGTAAATTTTCATATAGTTAAAATAATTGTTTCTTACAAAATTTAAATGAAACCACTTTCGAAAAACCTATATCTTACATTTTGACAATGCAATAAATAAATAAATAAGGCAAGATTCTAAATTGAGTTGTAATTAATTTTTGAAAAATACGACCTTATACTTTTTTTACTTATTTTTTAATCGTTTAATATCGAATTTTTTTCATAAATTTTACTTTTTGAGTTAAAACTTATGAGTTGTTTTTAGAACCATAGCACCTGTTTCCTACTGTACTTAAAAAAGGTTTTACGATAACATCACTAGAGGATTATAAATATGAATTACGATAATATATTTATAGAATAAAGTAGTGATATTAATAGATTAAAAACATTTCAAGCGATTGTTTTCCATAATTAATTTTAATTACTTAGTTTATGATTCGTAAATTAATTTATACCATTGTTAATTAAAACATGACACCACTTAAATGGAAAATAGAATTATGCAACATGTTTAACTTTACAAAAGATTCTATATTATTTATAATCAAACTAATTCTAACCAGAGAGTTTTCGAATATTAAATATGCAACTTACCGTAGATGTGACTTCAACTATGGTCTCCAGGGTTGGCAGCAGGGTTGTAGTTTCTTGACACAAATGATGCTTCGAAAATGACAATAATGATACTAAAATACAAAACGTCTTCATCTTCATTTTTCTCTTCACAATAAATAACAAAATAATGAAAATCACAGAGTTTATATCTACAGAAACGGAATACACTTGCGGTGTATCAAGACGACTGTCGGTGAAATTTCATATTAATATTCGATTATAATATATATTGACTGAATGTACAAACTCTTCCAACTAAAAAAACAAAAAAAAAAAAAACTTAAGCACTTCGAAAGTTCACCATGCCTTTCTTAGAATGAACATATTTTATATCATGCTTTGGAGTAAGAATTTTTAAGAGTGCAGAGTTTTCCAACAAAGTTCTATGTTGACTGGACAGTCATGTGCATCTAACGAAACAGATCCCAAACGTTCATCTCAACTCACGTGACTTCGGGGCACAAGGCATCTGGTCAAGCGGGCGAAGGGGGGAAATGTGCAACTTCTAAAAAGGAGAAACACTTTTTATACTCGGGGGCAATAGACCGTGAAGTTGCAGCAGTGTCTTCATGTTAATCACCGCCTTCCCCACTCGCTCCCGCGAGAGATAGATGAAAAAAATGGGGGGCCTTGAAGGAGAAGAAAAATAGCTGGTAAAAAAAAGTAGAAATTTTCTTGTGGTCAGCCAAGGATGCTGCTTTTCTGGACATCTCTCCTTGCGTGTGTGAAGTGAAAGTCATCAGTAACACTGTGATTGTAACTGTGGGAAAGAGGCTCCTTTAGGGTAAATGCCCGGAAAGTCTTCTCTTTTCAGGGTCTCCAATTATAGCTAAGACAAGTGCCTCTGAAATATATGGGTTAAATAAAAAAGACCCGTTGTCAGGTTGTAAATAGAGAAGTTAAGAAATTAAATTTAAATCTAAAATAAAAGAGATTCTTTATATTATAATAGTTTTTTTTTAAAAAAAAAACTTCATTTGAGAGTAGAGTATTTTTCAACTCAAAAGTTCCAAACGATTTTTTTACAAATTTTATTTTTAATTTAGACTTTAACTTAAGGGAACGGGACGTTAACGGTAACGCAAAACGAGCAAAATTTCGATTTTCAAAGGAACATTATTTTCAAAAATAAAAAGACTCAAAAACAAAAAAAAAATGTATCACACAATCTTCATACTTTTCTTAACATACTATAACATAAATTTTTTAAATGTGTACCATATTTTTAGAAATATACGGATTTGAAAAAGTACACTTCAAAAGGTTCTTTCGTATACATGGTGTTGATTAGGCACCTATAGTTTTCCTTTTATAACATATAAAACAACAAATCATGCTATTTTAGTTACAAAATTGTACCTTCATTTAAATGCTCTAGTTTTTTTTATATTTCATTGCTTAGAAATTTCTTTTAAAAAAATTTGAATCTTGATTTTTTAAAATGTTGATAAAAATTGTCATTTTTTTTTAGAAAATTGGCAGTAAAAATAAAAATACTAACATTTCTGCAACTAAATTAGTAGCATTAAATACATTATTACTGTACAAAAGCTCATACCAAATTTCACGAAAATATAATAGATAGATTTTTCTACGAATGTACCTAAAAACAAGAAAAACACATTTTGAGTAATATCAAAAAAAATAATAATAAATAAATAAAATGGTACAGCTTGCTAAAATTTGATATTTAAAATATTCTAGACTTGTTTTCATCTTGCATGAACGCTTCTAAAGCATCCTTCTTCCGTTTATTTTGTCTTTCAATAGTCTTGGCCTCTTTGCTGACTTTTTAAACTGTCATCACTTCACAAATTCTAACTTTGTCAATTTTTCCAAGGCCTTCACAAGTGTTTATCTCAAGATTTATTTTTAGTGCTCTTAACAATTTTGTTCCTGCGTGTGCATCCGCATTAAAGCATATCACTGAGTCCATTACACCAATTTGAAAAAAAATTTTGTGCTCACAATTCTGTTTTTTGGAACTTGATTCCATACACAGTTATTTAAGCTTTCATTTGGGTTTTGGGTACGATCATGCAAACATTTTGTAAGAGTTCTTTGCAGATAAGTCTCTAAATACATGTTTAAAAAATTGTGTATATGTTTGCAATTATGTTTTTAATCTTGACAAGAACTGGTTCTGTGAGGGAATCTTTGTAGATATACTTTTCTCCAGATACAAAGATATTTGTTGTAACCGCTATAGCTGTTGTTTACATTTTAAAACTGCAATTTCTCGGGTATTGAGCTTTAAACCTATACATGTTATACATTTTTGGAATCAGTGTTATGTTATACATTTTTGGAACGTCCCGGTTCCCTTAAAGGCAACAGAAGAAAGAGAAAGAGGAGCATATATTTGTTAAGAATAGCAAGCTAGTGTCACGTGACTTTAATTTAAAAACTTTTAACATGTCATTTTATTACATTTATTTGTTTATTTTATGTGACATCTTTTGGCAGCGGCATTATATTTTGTGGTCTAGAAAAATATTTAATTGGATGTTCTATTGTAAAAAGAACTTTGTAGTGAGATGTTGGTATAAAAATAATGTTCTAACGTTAGAGAGATGCTTATTTTATTAATTTATTCTTTATTGTGTTCGAAATTCTTTAAATCACAGATGCTTATATTAAATAAAAAGTTGCTTAAATGCAATCGTTTTGCCATAAAATTGATATTTGTAGGTGCTATTCCATAAAACAGTATACAACTATTCTTATTACATTTTTCTTTTTTTTATGTTTTTATTTTGGCACATCGATAGTCGAGTTATCATAGATCCAAACTTAGCCAGTACTGGCACTCAAAGTCCTCACGTTGGCGAGATAGGGAAGTTTGGAAGGTAGATGCCAATTCAGGCATCGCTCTCATTATTTGACTGAAGTTCAAAATAACGAGTTCCATATACAACACCCCCAGCGAAGCTTGAAAATGTACGCTAATAAACATGGAATCATAAACTTTAAAATAATCCCTTAAAAAAATAATTTTTTTCGTTAGAGACTTTTTTATGATATGTATTAGGTAGAATATTTGCCCGCAAGATTTGACCTTTTCTGCGGGCAAATTCAGAGAATAACTTGATGCATTCAAAAAGTATTACTGTTTCATTACTCAAGTTACAATCTGAAATTTAACTGAAAATGTTTAAAAAATGCAACTTTGTTAGTTTCAAAAAGTCGATATTTAAAATACAGTCTTTTGTGAGATTATATATTTATTTCTTCAAGAGACTATATGCCATTACAGCCTGGAACATGGTACATGTATTCTTAAATCTAGATGTACAATAATTTCATTTTAAATCGGGGATCAAATTTTATTTTTAAAAAATGGCTTCCCAGTTCGCTATGTCATTTAAAAATCCTTAGGGTTCCCCAAGCTAATGTTTCATTTTCTGAATCAAATAACACAGAAGAAACAAGACTAACAGATTTTATTTCTTACTATGGATAATTTTCCAATCCTTCGTAATTTTAATACTTGCACATTAAAAAGGATACATCTTGTTTTCAAAAACAGGTCAAGTAATTTTCCTCATTTTTGTCTCTGTATTAATTTGTTTCCGAAAAGTTTTGTTGATTAACATGTGATTTCTCTGGGATATTTTGCTCAATGACACATAAGTATTGAATATCTCCTAGAATCTCTTTCTAATTTCATATTTAACTACCTTATTAAAAATCACGTTAGGTTAAGAAAAAAAGGTGTGTTTTTTTATGAAATCAAAATTCTTACACAAGTTTGAATAATTATATATGTCCTTCTTTGGGATTAATTTAAATGGTATATACAAATTGTCACTTTATCTAAATTAGAAGTATAATAGTGCATCTTCACACAATTTATATAGATGATACTAATAAAGAAGTATACCAACAAAAGATATTTAAACCATGAAAAGATGTTATCAGAAAAGTTATTGAAGGTTTCTGGTTTTGATGATAATATAAATAATCAAAAACAACTTTTCATTGATTAAAATTAAAGAAGAGCATTAAGGAAAAAAAGGAAATAAAGGATATTTTTTCGGTATTTCTCGAATTAAAAAAGCTATAATATAAATATTATATAATTAATTTGCGTGGAAAAAGTTAGTTTGTAAGTTTTGTAATTATATTTAATAATTAATAAGGGAGTTAAAAGATTTATCTATTATTATGTTTTGTTTTTCACTAGGTTCAAAAACAGAAGTGGAAAGGTTGGCAAGCCATTTAAACTGGTTTTAATTCAGAACAGTTTCCAGATTGCTATATTTACGATTGATGTAGCATCCATCTTGAATTCTTGGTATTTTTTCTCTTAATTTTGAACATAGGAGTTATTTTATTAACGTTTCCGTTGTAAGGCTTTTATAATGGTGACATGAGCAAAAAATTTTCATCAAATCCTCTATTTAAGGCAAAGTTTTCAAATAAAAGAACAACTTCTCTCTAAAATATGCCGAGACGAAAGCCAAATTACAAAGAAAAAATTCTCAAGATGAACATGACAGCCTCACTTAATTTTCATAATTCGATTACATATTTCTATCTGTCTTGTCTTGTCTGTCCTGTCTTGTCTGGTCTGTTTTGTTTTGTCTTGTCTGTCTTGTCTGTCCTGTCTGTCCTGCCCTATCTGTCCTGTCCTGTTCTTCAAATAAGTTTCTGATATTTCTTGACATTTTTGGTTTCCTTATTTTTTTAAGGATTCATTAATTATTCCACATAGCTACGGAACTCTTCAATGTGCAATACAATTCTAAATAAAGTAAAATTTAAATTTCCTTTTTGCTATAGAGTTGAATATCTGTAAAGAAAAGGCTATTCTTTTATAATTTTATTGAAGCAGTAAACAGAAATTAGAGATAGCGTGCTCACTTCGTAAGCCTAAGGCTGCAGGATTGATCCCAGCTGGAGTCGATACATTTTCTGGATGCGAAAATCGTAGAAACGTATGTCGTATGATTATGTGGCTTGTAAAAAACCCCTTAAGTATCAATTTTACTCTGGTGCTCTCGGCAAAATTAAATTCCTGAAATACTTAGCATCCGACGAGAGCTTGAATAAAAATGAATTCAAAAATCACAATTTGGTTGGGAGAGCCACCACCAGAGGGTGCTACCATGAAATGGCTATCACATTTGGGGATTTGCCCTGTCTGCAAAGTTTCAGTTGCCAATATGCAGCCCATTATAAAGTGAAAGAATGAATGAATTTCAATTTGAGACATAAATACAATTGAGTTATTTTACAGTTTAAATTGTAAATTATATTTTCAAAATGAAAAAAATTATGCATATATAGATTACATAAAGATAACAATCTCCATGTTGAAAAATCATACAAGAGGCTCTTCACTGTACTAGTTTCTTGTTTTTAGTATGTATAATAGTAGAATTTCACAACGTAAATATATTAACTAATACTCAAAAATCCATGTTCTAAAAATAAAGTATAAAAATTAAAATTAAACAATGCATTTCAAGCTTCTGGAATGAATCACAAAAGGCAAAAGACCTCAAAATTTTTCTTTTTACAACAATGAATCATTGCAAGATCCGGCGAAATCAAAGCGTATCCTATCCCTTGAGCATGACCCTCTGTCTTCAGTCTCTTGTATTAGATCGAAATAAGAAAGATTACACAGCACGTGAAACAGCTATATTTCTAATGAAGTTCGGTATTTATAAAAAATATACATAGTGTAGTTATATTTGCCTTAATTAATGTATTATAATCAATCTTCAAAATAAACTCCATTCTACAAAACCTTATTGAATAACATAGGAGTTTTAGAATTTTTATTTTTAAAAATATGTCGTTTGGGATTTCTATATTGCACATGGATATGCGAACAGTTTAATAGCATTTAAAGTGTATTTTCAAAATATCAGTGAATGTAAGTACTAGTTAGTGTATTGTATGCAAATTATCAGACAAGTAAAGATAAGCATGCTTTGTCAAAAGATGAAACTCGTAAAAAGTTTCCAGATGCGTTGAAAAGATAAGAAATTGTGTAGAAATTGTGCAATAAAAATTATACAGAGTATCTGAAACTTTTAACATTGTAATCAGGGAACAGGAACTAGAAAGATTTGAACAGATAAAAATAACTTACTCCAAACTCTTATGAAATGGATGCAAAGTGGTTATTTGAAATCAAGGGCGGTGGTATGAGTAACTAATTCGTGGGCGCGGTAGCTTGTTGGTCAAGGTAACGGACTCGTGGCCGGCGTATCATGAGTTCGAGCCTAGTACCGTTGAAGACACGCCATGTAAGACGGCGATGCATGGTAAATCTGTCGATGCTCAAACGTCCTCCCGTTGGTATGGAAGTTAGGAGAGAGGGTACCGGCTCAGGTGCCTGCCTCTTCTCTTGACCATGGTTCAAAATTACGAGGTCCAAAGACCTAGAGTAGCTGAATATTGTGACGTCAATATTCACTCACCTCATGGGTAACTCTAATTCAGTTTGTACAAGACTTCCAAGAAAAAACAGTTTGAAAAAAATTATTCTCACACTCCCTGAAAATCAAACAATTGTTTCAATAATTTCATTTACCATTTTCTTTCATTGGTTTTATGTATATTTCTGCATATTATTTGTGTATCGTACATCTTAGTTATACACAAACGCATTTTACGTCGTTCTGTAATAGCAGACATGATGCCTAGTGGTCCTTGTAAAGAACGCGATACCGGAATCGTGGGCTCGAATCCAGATGTCAATGAAGACCGTCCGTGTTAAAGGGCTAATGCATGATAAATCTATATGGGGCTCAAAGTCTTCCTTTGACATGGTAAAATAGTTAGGATAGGGAAGTGACAGAACACAAGTGTCGCCTCGTCAATTGACAGAGCATCAAAATTACGAAGCCCATCGTGAGCAGCATTGCCAAAGAGGGCCAACATTCACGTTATTCTACAATATGTTAATAATTTTAATGTGTTTATTATTCCATACTTCGTGTGTGTGTGCTATTATATCACAACCCAAAGGTATATTCACATCTTTTGTTTAGTTTTATATAAATTGCAATGTGTGTAACGAATGTTGTTTTCAAACATTTATGGAACGTTTATTTATCAACTGTGCTGCATTTTGGCAGTTAATCCTTTGCAGACATGGCAAGTCTCCAAGAGTGAGAGCCATTTCATTGGTGGTACCATCTAGTGGCTGCTTCCGCTACCAAAATTTTGACGCTTGAGTTTATTTAATTCAAGCTCTCATCGGAGTCTAAATATTGCCGTGATTCAATTTTACCGAAAGAACCGGACCCAGATTTACACTCAAGGAATCTTTTACACGCCACTTAATCATATAACAAGCGTGCGTACGATTTTTGCATCCAGAAAATCTATCACCACCAGCTGGAATCGAACCCGCAACCTTAGTTTTACGAGACAGACACGCTACTTTTGAACCACTGAGCCGACTATTCGTGGAACATTATATTAATAAGAACTCGTGTGTGTGCTCCCTTTAAAACATTTTCAAATGTTTCTTTCAAACACGGAAAGGTGTGTTTAAAAAAACACTAGTCCAAATAGCAGAAATACAAAAAAAGAAACAAGCAAATTACTAAAGAAGAGTTAGCCATATCGAATCGGAACGAATAAGTCTAGAACTGATTGTAGCCTTTCAAATGTCTGAACGCGCAACATCCCTATAATTTCGACAGACTGAGAATAGTATTTTCTTTTCGAAAGTTAAATGAGCAACCCTTCTGTTTTCACCATCACAACGACAGAGAACAACATTAATTTCATGTTACCGTTTTATTTCGGACAGTTGAAAAACAGTTTCTAAAAAAAAAAAAACAATTTTAAAAATTCAGATCAGATTCTTTTTATGATTGCCGTTCTCTCCTCTTTTATTAGAAAATTCCATTGTTCCTTTCTAAGAATTTACAAGTAATGCATATTAAGAAACTATAATCTCTAGAAGAGATTTAATTATAAACATGCAATCGCGCGTGCATGCCATCGGGATTTTTTTTCTTCTGTTTATAAGGAATTTTAAAGATAACATTCAAATCAGGAAAGATATTTCTTTATTCGCGGAATAATTACCACCAAGTCATTTCCTTTTAATATTATTGAATATAAATGAGGGGTTAGGGTTGCAGTGAATTTATCATTGTCCCTTATCACAAGTATCTGATGACAAACAATTCATATACGAATCAGTACAATGCAGAAAATCCAATGAAAATCTTTATAGGACAGAATATTTGTTTTTATGAATTAATTACAATTACCTTCAAAATAGCTCTTTTGTTAAAAATGTCACATAATCACATAACTGATCTCTTAATCTCTTCGCAACGTTACCAAATTCTAAGCTTTCCATTATAGTTCTCAAAATCATGTCCATAACGCCAAAAAGATATTTTTAAATAAAATTTTCAAAATGGAAATAAGAAAAAAATCATATTGCAGCTAGATTTGGAGAGTATAGAAAATAGTGAATGTGCTAAAATATCAAGAAAAAATACTTTATGATGGAGAACACTAGTGACAAAGTATTTTCATCAAGTAGCAATCAAATATTTCGAATTACTTAAAATAGGTTACTCATTTCTTTTATAATTGAACTAGCTTCTATGCCCGTTCTTTGCACGGGTGAATTGAAAAATTAAGTAATGCAGATTGTGTGCAGGATAAAGAAGTTATTAAGGAGTTAATTTTACGGAAATTGCAAAGTAAACAAAAAAAAAAAGTTTTTCTCAGCTGAACAAAAAAAAGTTTATTTGTCAAATTTTAAGTCTGAAGGTCTAATATCTGATAAAAAGGATTTTTTTTAATTTACAACACCCGTAACTCTCTTGTGGGTCGATTTTTGAAAACACCTTCCTAAGCTAATCTCTACTCAGTAACAGTAACACATTGGTACAAATTTTGTGAAATGAACGCTTAAAATAGTGTAAATAATTTATATCTGGATGTGTAATACGTTAATATTACTTTCTCTTGTATTTATTTTAGGTTAAAATTATAGTATTCGCAAGCAACGCCGTTCCTTACATTATAATGGCGATTCAATGGAAACATGGTGAATTGTCGGTGATAGAGCCAAGTGCGCATCAATTTTGCGACCACGTTGGCAACTTGTCGATTGATTGAACGGTGTAGAAGTTGTTTTGCTGTAGCGCCACCTGGTGGGCAGCTGCAACAAAGAGGATATCACAAAAACCTTCTCCACAAAAAATACATGTACATGCCAATTTCCTTAGTGATCGATTGAACGGTGTTGGAGTGAAGCGCGATTTCATATATACAATACATGTAGGTTATCCCATGGTGCTTTCTTTGTAAAAGTTAGATCATATCCCTTTACAGAGGACTGTAATTTTAGTTAAACAACGCCTTCTGGGGGGCTTATGAAACGCCGACACAACTTATTTTCCGACTGAGGCCCACTAACCCCATAACCAGGCGGTAAGTTGCAATCCCATCGCGTGATGAGTTTGCTTTTAATCTCCAACGTCCTCCTACAGAGTATAATCTAACTTTTCTATTTTTTAATATCTGAATGTTCTGTAAATCCCTATAAATTCTTCCCTAAAACTCATAATAAATTATTTCGTTTGCAAAAAGTCTCTTTCTTTGAATTATGTTGTCTATTTATTCAAACTTAACTCATAGATCGTAAAAAACTCCTAGACACCCTGCCATCAAAAAATCCCGCTATCCGTAAAATCTAACTATTTGGAAGATTTTGGTTAGATTTCCACATATATGTGGGACGGCGTCTAGGGGAAGGTTCGATTTTAATGTTAAAATAAGCACGCAGAGTTAAAATAACCTAATTTATTAATAACACAACTAAAACATTTACTATTTACAAGGGGTTTTAAATAATTCGAGATAGCACCATACTAATTCCGAAAACACGTACTCTTTCTCAAAACTACGGAGAGAGCAATTTCCTCTGACCTGCCTTCGTTCAAGCTTTGGTGCAACTCTCAGTTTTTCCTTTCTGCCTCCTTTATAAATACATGACCTCATCGTATCGCGCAGCTAAAACTCACGTGGTTTCGATTAGTGGTGCCATCTCTTACAATAAAAATCAAAAGAAGTAAAAGAAAACTTGCACTCCTTTCCTACATATATATACAAACATTTATTTTTATACATATATATTAACATCTTTTAGAGCTACAGAGGAACTATAATAGACACAAATTAAATAATTTTAAACATTCAGTGCACAGACTTCGTAATCAAAAAGTCTATGCAAGAGGAACCATTGTGTTTGTTCGTAATCGACGTCACAGAATTTCTCGTTCACTTTAGGAAAGAGAGCACGCTACTCCAATCAGACTCCAAAAGGTTCCTATACTCTCCATAAAGTGAGTTCCAGTTTACCATTACGATTGATTCAGGTGATGTTCTGTTTATAGAAAACAAGGCACTGCCTCCAAACGATATAACATTGTTGAAAGACACAATTATAGAGAAAATGGAATCTCCCTGTATGGTTATATTCCCCTAAGTGGAAGAACTCTGTCGAGGAATTTCGAGGCAAGAGCCTTGCTTCATATGTTGCACTGCATTCTCGTGTTATTGGGAATGAATTTATCCTAATAGATCACAAGGACTTAGCAGGGCTGAACTGTTAATAAACATGAAGGAATCAAGAATGAATGCAAATAAAACGGCTGGGACTAGATCATGAACATCAATCCAAATAAACATTTTTTGGACTACGTTTGTATACAAGCTTCTTTAAGTCCTCCTCTGGGATCATTCAAGTAAAAGGAGCAAAGATTGCTCCATGCACGACAGTTTTTTTGCTGTTTCAACATCCAACAATTGAACTTATAGTAAACTGCCTGCAACGCCAATATAAGTAGGGGGAGCAGGGACGACCCTAGCAGGTGTCCATAACGTGCACCGCACGCAGGTGGCCAAAACAAGGAGCAGCCACATATAGTTCACTCAATCAAGCAAGCAAAATTAACGACTTTCTCAAAAAAAATGGCTAATAAACAGTCATTGAAAATTCCAAATTTGCCCGATTTCCAGATAGCATAGCATAGTTCAAAAAAAATAAAATGTTAGTGCAAAGTATGTTGTTTATTAATATCTACTAAGCGTAAATTCTTCGTTTGATAGCAAAATTTGTGGCAGAACCAGCAATAGAAAACGTTTTCTTGCTTGTCAGCGGCTGTCTTTGTCAATTGGGACAAAGTGGATTCAAAAATATTAGCGAAAGTTTCTTCACGAAAATATCTAATAAGGTTATTATTACCTATATAAATCATAAAAATGTTTAAATTTAATATGAATTTGGGGATATTAAAAGTTTTAAATTTAATAACAATCTTACAATTTAGAAAAACAAAATAGGGGAAAGAAGTAGTTTTTGTGTCTGCATTTTTATGAATGTTTTACTCTTAGACAGGTAGTTGAGTTAATAACGTCAACATTAAGTATTAGTCAAAAGATAAAAAATTCTCTAGAGGGGAGGCACATTAGGTCTTCGCACGGAGACGGCCTGTTATAATTCCTAAAACCTTAATTCCATTGATCAGTTAGTTACGATTATATCCATTACATTTTTATGTTATTCCAGTAATTTAGTCCATTTTTTACACATTTTGGTTTATTTCTTTAGACGACACAGAAGACATGCACACAGCACAAAGAACATCACATAACTAATTCTACAAACCAAATAGAAAAGTGTAACTTTCAGATGACTAGTAGTGTCGCCTATTCATTTTACATTTAATTTACAATACGGCTGACATCCTAGGATCGGTCCTGTAGGGGAGGATACATTTATATTAAAACATATTTATTTAATTTCTTTTCTAAATCTGGGATTCTCATATTGTTATCACATAGTGGCGTGTCGCAAAAAATTGTAATTCTTTATTCTTAAATCATGCTTAATGTTAAATTATGTATTCTTTAACGCTTCAAGGTTTTATACAGTAGAACGTCGTTTATCCGAACGTTTATTATCCGGAGCGTCAAATATCCGGACCAAAGTTCGGATACGTTTTCGAACAGTGCAATGCTCAACAGCTGTTTTGCGTGAGGCCAAAAGTGACGGGAAAACCTAAAGTGAGGGATATTTAGGTGATTTGGTAAACATCTGCGCGGAATATTAGGCGAGTTTGTCTCCAAGTGAGGGGTGTATACGTGCTCTTTTGTTGAGTTTTGTTGATATAGAAACCTGGAGGGCATGCAATGCAGAAGACTGTGGATTTCAAACGCTAAATGATGACGAGATTGTGTTTTCCCTGCAAGAAGAATCCGCAATCTGCATATCTGCAATCATGTTAGGGTTTTCATTTTTTTTTTATCTATTTTCTATTTTTTTTTGTGTGTGTGTCCATTATTGGTATTATATTTTGATACTTTTCAAACCTTCAGATGTGATTAGCTTCACATTTATTTATTTTTAAATTATATTTATTGTACTATTTTCTTAATATATTGATTTTTCTTGCAATCTCAGGATAGAAAAGACCACTAAAATCCAAATCTTTAACTCAAGCTACGTAAATTTTGACTGTTGTCGATGTTTTGTAAGCTTACTACTTGTTTCTGTGAATAAGCTAAAACTAGAAAAGAAAGAAAAAGAGAAAGGAGAGAATATGTAGAATAATAAAAATTTTATTTTTGCTCAATACAGAAACCTAAGAAAATCAAAATCTTTGGTCTAAAGACTGAATAAAAGTCAGCATACTTTATATTGCATTGAATCTTTCTTCCCTCGCAAGGTACAAATTAAGATGAATACTCTTAAGAAAATCAATGAGCAGTTTTAGATGCATTATTCAAAATACGTAAATGTTAGTCTGAACATAAAAAATAAAAAAAAGCATTTGGGACCCATCATCCAGTTACATACATGAAATGTTTTTATTTGTGACAGAATCTGATTAAAGATTTTCCGTATTGCCATCACAGGAGCAATTGATAAACACTAAACAGATATATTTACTTGCTTCCTTATAATCAATCAGAAATTATTATGAGAGGGAAAGTAAATTGACAGGACCTTGCATAAAAGATCAGCAGTTTTAATCAGTATTTATTGGGAAACAAAAACCGTTGTTAAGGGAGGGAGGAATTTCCCTAATCTCTAATCTTCAAGTAATAATGATAAGTGTGTATAAAGAAACCACAAAGGAAATGGAATACTACACATTTAAGAAAGCTCAATAACCAGTCAAAAATTCTTTCAAGTCCAAATTTCTTTCAAATTCTTATAAGGTTGACGAAGCTTCCTATGGTCAATAATCACATTTCCTTACGGTTACATCGTTTTTTTTTTTTATATTTCATGAATGTACATATTTCGCTAGAGTTCTGTCGAAGTTGATATAAATAAAATGTAGCTAGAAGAAATAATAAAATAGAGCACCTATTTTTTAAAATCAAAACGGAAACTAATTCTTTTACTCCACTCGCGAGTTCAATTATGTAAAGCAAAAGAATAATTCAAAATGAATTGAATATTGATTTAAAACCATGAGCAGACCATAAAACAAAATTAAATCGTGAGGCTTGGTCAATAGTGCTGTATCAGCGTTCACCACAATAATAAGGATTATAAATCAAATGTGGCGTTGAAAATACGCCAAATTCTTGTTTGTACTGATTGCTAATATTATAAATCGGTAAAGTTAATGTGTGTGAAACCCTATAATAGTTTAAATTTTTTACCATTGTGTGTGTGCGTTATGAATTTATCATATCTGATATGGAAAGATTATTGCCAATCCATGGTCAGTACATATTTCCGAAAATATACAAACACTCCATCAGTTCTATAATTTTTTACCTTTAAAGAATCTAAAATAACAGTAGACTTCGTCAAACCTATATAAGGATAGTTCTTAAAAAGTGAAATCTTATTCTTTTTTATGAACGCTGAGTTAGTGCTTATTAAAGTCGCACAATAAAGCCACAAGGGTTATTCGCGACGAACCTCATAATTTTCAGTGTCGGTCAAGTGACGAGTACGACACCTGAGCTGATAACTTTCTTTCTAAGCTACCACACCATACCAACAAGAGGACTTTGAGCCTCGACAGATTTAAAGCCCATCAGCTCCTCTGTACACAAGCGAATCTTCAATAATAATACTAGGGCTCGATCTCATACCACACCATAATCAAAAGGTTACCGCGGCCTCCATTTAATGTGTACTACTACTTCGTTTTAAATCATTTTTATAGTTTCTTTTGAATATAAGATAAATGGGTAATGCCTTCTAATTTCTTAAGTTCTAAATTCAATTCTTTAGGATATTTCATATGAATCAACAAATCTAAAGCGATCCCAACTCATAGACGAAATTGTTTCGAGTAACTAAATACTTTTAAAAAAAACTCCACAAAAGTTCAAGTAAAACTTTTTAATTATGTTTATGGGATCTATACTTGCCTCATTATGGAATACAGTCGACTCTCGATAATTGGAAGTTGGAGGGACCAATGAAAAACTTCGAATTATCAAGAGGGTAGGAAAAAATTCTCAAAATACACGAAGAGAAATTTTTTTCCAACACATTTAAATTTTAAACTATGCAATAAAACAACTCTTGTACATATGTATAAAATTGTTTTAAAGTACTTTTAAAAAGTACATATAATACATTATAAATATTTTACAGAAGTTTAAAGTCCTGTATTAAAAGAACACATTCATACACAATTCTACGCATCTCTTCTTCGCAATAGCGGACCATCCTTTCTGAACACATGTGTAGCAAGGCCACGTGTTAAACACAAGATATGGACGACTGACAACAGGGGCAGTTAGTCTGCTCTCCACTTAAAAAAAAGGAAAGCAATAAAAGTGTATTTTCGCCAGAGGAACCAGAAAACACTAAGAAGGGGTAGCGTACAGTTGACCATCAAAGGGGCTACGTTACAGGGAAGACACGCAGACACAACACAAAATTTATAAGCTCCAACCTGTTTATTATTGGACTGCACATGATAGTGAATGCTCGCATTGTCGAGGTTTTTATAAAATAACTTCGAATTATAGCGCGTTGTAGTGTGGTCAGCCACAGATTTTACTTCGAAATAGTGAGTATACCAAAACGTATTGTTTTAGTTCGAAATGTCAAGAGTTTTTCTAGGGGCTGAGCATAAACTTCGAATTATCGAGAGGTTCGTATTATCGAAGGTTTGAATCAGCCAGAGTCGACTGTACATATAAAACTGTGTGAATAATTTTAAAAACCCTCTACTATCTACTGGAAAAACAGAAGTTGTTTTTTGATCTAAGAACGCAACTGCGAGTCGTTTTATGAATGGGGATGTAAACAAAAGATTATCTGTGTTGTATATTAAAACCCTACGGTACATCTCTCTAACAAGGGATTATGCTAATGAGAGACATGGGAACGAGACATACGTGAATGGATTGTTGCGTACCTCAGAAGCATTGGGCGGAAGTGAAGCATTGTGTTCCCGCTCAAACGACTGAACACCGCTGATTAAACTTTGTCGACAAGCTTAAGCACACAATAACAGAATCCTACGTGTATGCATCTAACTGTGCGAACGCACATAAGTGTGTACTTGATAATATTCGAACGTAGTTTAAATAATACCTATGGAAATCGTTTGGTTGGTCAAAATAGGAATGCACCTAAAAACGCTTTTAGAACGATAATACTTTAAATTCCCAATTTACAGAATATAAATTTACAAAATTAAAAAGTATTCTGTAACACAAGAGAAGAAATAGTAATTGAAATCTATCGAAAATGCACAAAAAATGTTAAGTATTGTTAGTATGCACTGTAAATCCTCTGCAATTATACTCCTCCTCAGTACAGTTTAATTTGAATTTCCCCTTCTTTCTTGAAAAAAAAATGCTCCTTTACATGTCATCGACTAATATATTCATTCGAGAATTTTTTACTTATTACTCTCGCTTTATAATTGATTTATACTAATAGAAGGGCATTAAAATTTTATAAAATTGTTTTCAAAATTCCTTTTAATATTTCTTGTGTGCACCTCTCTCTACCATTCTTTATTTTATATCTATATATATATATAAATTAGATGTATTTCACATTGAAAGAAAAAGCACTTCATTGGGATTTTACATTGACTTTTAAATTAGAGCAAACGGAAATAAGGGACTAATTTGTGATTATTTTCTCAGTTATATCTATATATATACACTCAAGAGACAAAACATTATGACCACCTGTCAATAACGAGTTGGCCCACCTTTGGCGCACAACACAGCTTCAACCCGCTTTGGTAGATGGTCGGAGACAGATTGTAACAGATGTTTAAGCAACGGTCACACAAATCCGAAATATTGCGAATTGGTGGTCTTTGAACTCTAAGCTGCCGTCCCATGACATCCCAAATGTGTTCTATCGGATTGAGATCCGGTGAATTAGGCGGCCAGGACATTAACTGGAATTCAGCATCATTTTTCTGGTACCACTCCAACACAATTTTAGCCTTGTGACACGGGGCGTGGTCCTGTTGGAACATTCCATTTCCAGCTGGAAAAACAGAAGCCATATAAGGGTGCAACTGGTCCGCAATGATGTTCAGATACCCTGTAGCATTCATGGTCTGCTTTACCACAACCACGGGTCCCAGAGACGCCCAAGAGAACGTCCCGCAGCTAGCCACCACCGGCCTGTGTATGACCTACTGTACATTGAGGGAGCAACTGTTCGCCTGGAAGACGGCGTATCCTGACACGGCCATCGGCGTGATGAATGACAAACCATGATTCATCCCACTGATCCATGGACTAGTCGCGATATTCACGGGCCCAGCGCAGGCGCAGTTGACGATGACGCTTGGTCAGCAAAGGCACATGAGTGTCCACTGAACAGTGTGCTCCGATACTATTCTACTTGGCCCTGCATTGTATTGGACTGTCAGCTGAGCCACTGTCTGGCTCCAGTTTTGCTTCACCATGCGAGACAGTCTTCACGACCTTTTTCTTTGATAGCGAGTGGGCGTCCAACACCATGTCGTCTAATGCTGGTTTCACCGTCATTCATCCACTTTGCATAAGTACTAACAGCTGTAGATCACGAACAACCCTCGAGTCGTGCAGTTTCGGAAATACTGGTTCCGAGCCTTCGAGCCAATACAATCTGCCCTCTATCAAAGTCGCTTAGATCCGCAGCCTTTCCCATCACGCGCAGAAGTAAGTGAAAGAATGATACTTCAGACTCTCCAGCAGCAGTTAAATACCACTTCCATCTGATCACGTGCCTTCCACGTCATCCAGGTGAATTTATTGCAAAATGTAGGGGTGGCCATAATATTTTGGCTCTTGAGTGTATATATATATATATATATATATATATATATATATATATATATATATATATATAAACCAAACTCAGTGGCGCAACAGCCCCCATAAAGACCAAGGCCTACTGAGCCCATCTCAGTATACGTGACCTTGGACGCTGAGGTGTGTGAGCAGAAGTCCAATCAGTGATCAGTATGAAGTGAAAACCACCAGTGTTTAGTCCTCAAGCAAGCTTGGTACTCATTTATCGACCCACTGAGGAGATGAAAGGCTGAGTCGAACTTGCCCGGCCCGAGGATCGGAGGTGTTGAAGCGTGATGCGCTACCACTCGGTCACTGGGATTCATATAAATATATATATATCATATGTATTCGTATATGGAGAAAAAACGACTCTCTCTCTTTCACTCACACATTCGTCACGAGATCACAAGAAAAATTAGAAATACAGATTTGAAATTTGACAGGTATGTTTCTTTTGTTTAGCAGAGGTGATCTAAGAGCTGATTTGGGGGAAAGCAACTTCCAAGCGGAGGTTTACTGGCGTGTGTAAAAGATATAATAACACTTCCGTTTTAAAAACTCAATTCCTGCCTTTTTTAAATCAAAAGACGAAGATAATGGGAATGTTTCTGAATACAAGCGAAGGCTTAAAGCTAGGACTTTGATACCAATAATTTGAAAAATTAATATTTTGTCAAACAACATCATGAAATACCCAGCGAAGCGATTGGGTAATGAGTACTTTTAATATATCACAAAAGGGTGAATTTTAAATTTGCCAATTAGCGCTAAATTATTATATACATTGTTTCCATGACATGGAAGCAAATGTAATTGAAAAGAGAAAACAGATAAATCTAGTATAATCATGAATAGTAAAGAATGTAATGCAAGCGCATAGAGGTGATCTTATGAAGTACAATTTGGTTAGCATTCTGCCACCAGAGAGTTCGAATTCTTGAAATTTGTTTGCGAAGCGCTTGATTGTACTGCATCAGTTGCTTCTTTAAAAAAATTGGCTACATCAGAGAGACATGCGCAAACTTTTTTCATATTTGTATCTCTTGTAAATGGAGGTTACCTATAGAGGCGTGAGGAAACAAACACTATGAAGCTTCATTTTAAAACTTTTGCTTTTTCCTGTTATTATCGCTGAAGTTCATTGTCATTTTATTGATATACTCGTTACATTCTCGTTTTATTGATATGATAAAAAATGTAAAACAAAGAGTGTGATATGTATGAAATAAATTTTAGGTTTGATTTAATGTGATCTTTTTATTAATGTCACAGTTTGAAGCCGTACAAGGGTTGGGTTGTAATAATCAACCGTATGAGCCTAAAGGTATAAGAGGATTGGAAGAAACACTAGCCATTGTGCAACAAAAAAATCCAATTTATTCACAATATTAATCACTACACTAATGCAATGGATCCAGACTAAGAGAGTGGCCGTAGTGGCCGAGTGGTCTAGGCATTGGATCATGGCTAGCGTGTCATGAGTTCGATCCCAGTACCACTAAAGTTCCGCCGTGTAGAGGAGCGATGCACGTTAAATCTGTCGAGAGCTCAAACGTCCTCCCGTTGGTGTGGTGTGGTAGTTAGGAGAGGGGGTACCAGCTCAGGTGTCGTCCACGTCACTTGACCATGGTTCAAAATTACGCGGACCGTCGCCAAATCAGTGCGACGTTAATATTCACTCACTCACCCCCAGACTAAGAGATGCCCTCAAATAATAACTAAGTCGACAATACACGAGGTAAGCGAGATATATGAAAATAGTTATACTAACCACACTTACCCAGGGAGATCACTTTGACTTCTTGTCAATTTATTCTGGATTTAATCTCAGTGACAATCATCCTCTTAAGTAATGTTGCTGTTGTTTCTAATGCCACCTGTCTGACGGTGTCAGATCGAGGCCCACGAAATTCATCGTGGCAGGGGCCTAGGTGTACGCCTGTTGTTAGCTATTAGCTTTAAATACCATGCATGTGACAGTATGATTTGACTCGGTTCATACACGATAGATGGTGACACCACCTATCTCCACCTCCACAATTTAGGCATGGAACTGGAGGGAGGGAGATATTCTCCAGCCCCCTGTACTCATGGTTTCTGCTGCAACCACCAGACTTTCGGACCCACTGATTTAACGAGCACGTACTCCGTGTGTACTCGGAGGGTATTTGGTGGCATCGAATCCAGGCCTTCCGGTTTGTAGTCCTATGCTCTAACCACTAGGCTCCCCACGGCCCTCTTACGTAATTCAATTAGAAAATATTAAATAGCCACGATTCACCTTCAATTGATTAATCTCTGCTCCAACGGCAGATTAACCTATCTCTTCTCTAACCTGAAAATCTAGACTATATATATATATATTAAGGAGAAAAGCGACTCACTCACTGACTGACTGACTGATTGACTGACTGACTGACTGACTGACTGACTAATCACGATATCTCTGGAACTATTCAACCTACATACTTGAAATTTGGTAGACATGTTCCTTTCATAGAGTAGACATCAGCTAAGAACGGATTTTCCGAAATACGAAACGCAAGGGCGTTACGGGGGTTAAGGGGCGTTATAAATAATTGTTTCCATGTTTAAACTACTCAATGTACAGTTTTGAAATTGGGTTAGAAGATTCCTTTCATACAGTAGAGATCCGCTACAAAATGAGTTTGGTGAAAATCGTCCCCCAAGTGGCGTTGCAGGGGCTTAGGGGCGTTATAGATAATTATTTTCATTTTAAAACTATTTGACGCACTGTCTTTAAATTTGATAAATAGATTCCTTTCGTAGAATAATGATCAGTTACAAAACGGGTTTTGTGAAAACTGACTTCTAAGTGGCGTTGCGGGGGATTAAGGGGCGTAATAGATAAATATATCCGTTTTTAAACTACTTCACCTACCTGCTTGAAAATTGGTAGGTAAGTTTCTTTCATGGAGTAAATATCCGCTACAAAATGGGTTTTTAAAAAATTGACCCCAAGGGTGTTGCGGGGGTGGGGTGGGGGGTTTAAGGGGCGTTATAAATTCCGATTTTTTAACTATTAGACGTACAGTCTTGAAACTTAGTAAGCAGATTCCTCTCATAGGGTAGAGATACGCTACAAAATGGGTTTCGTAAAAAGTGCCCCCAAGTGGCGTTGCGGGACTTAAGGGGCGTTATAAATAATTGTTTATGTTTAAACTACTCAATGTAATATTTTGAAATTGGGTTAGCAGATTCCTTTCATACAGTAGAGATCTGCTACAAAATGAGTTTGGTGAAAATCGTCAACCAAGTGGCGTTGCAGGGGCTTAGGGGCGTTATAGATAAATATTTTCATTTTTAAACTATTTGACGCACTGTCTTTAAATTTGATAAATAGATTCCTTTCGTAGAATAATGATCAGTTACAAAACGGGTTTTGTGAAAACAGACTTCTAAGTGGCATTGCGGGGGATTAAGAGGCGTAATAGATAAATATATCCGTTTTTAAACTACTTCACCTACCTGCTTGAAAATTGGTAGGTAAGTTTCTTTCATGGAGTAAATATCCGCTACAAAATGGGTTTTTAAGAAATTGACCCCAAGGGGTGTTGCGGGGTGGGGGGTTTAAGGGGCGTTATAAATTCCAATTTTTTAACTATTAGACGTACAGTCTTGAAACTTAATAAGCAGATTCCTATCATAGGGCAGAGATACGCTACAAGATGGGTTTCGTGAAAATTGCCCCAAGTGGCGTTCCGAGACTTAAGGGCGTTATAGATAATTATATCCATTTTTAAACTATTAGACGCACAGTCTTTATATTTGA
>BMAO01030322.1:0-11057 GCA_019973975.1 Trichonephila clavata
AACATCGTCAAAGTTTCAGTTCTATCGCGTGACTTTCCACGTTCTTTTTTTGTATAGATTATTAGATTCAACACATTGTGAAACATTTAGCATTGTTCTCAACAAAGCCTAACATGATAATACAATTTGTTGTACTTTTTGATAGTATTATTTTGAAAATAGCCAATGATTTATAAAGAGCTAAATGTGGCAACCCAAGCGCAGAGGAGTTTAAATTCGAACATAGCAAAGTATAGACTTTGATGCCTCCAGCAAAATCGAGCATTAGTTGTCTGGCCTTATTTCTTCCTTTCATCTATCACAATTCACTTACAAGTCTGCTACATACAAGACTAATCATCTATTAAAGGAATCCTCAACTGATGCTGTCCCTTCAATGTTGATGTCAGACTCTCTTCCTGTCCACAAATCCCTTTTTCCACATCGAAAAATCCCTATTCTCCTAGGATTTTCCTGTCGTGAGGCTTAAATGAGCAAATTGCTCTCTAGCGATTTTAAGAGCTAAGGTTTCAACAAATATCTGTAATTTTTCAAAAAAAAAAAAAAAAAAAAAAATCTGAAAATCATTTCATACTGCTCATGATACGTGTTTTTTACCGGGTACAAATGTGTGGATATAGAAATAGTAAAATAATTTGATTGTGATTATTTCATAATGTTAGAGGATAAGCACTTACATAATACAACAATGTACTACAAACAGATTGGCTGCAGGAAACATTTACGAAAATAAAGAAATCATGGAATATTTTTAAATAATTAAAAATGTCTTATAAGAAAAATTCATTTGCAATCATTTTTTAAAAAGAATGTCGAATATACTATTCTTATAGAACCAAAATGAATATGAATAAGCAAGAATTAAAACTAACATTGTCATCTAGGCTATCTCAAAAAGCTGCTCGCCAAAAGCAAAGTAATAGGGATGTTAAAGGACTAGCAACACACCCAGATACCAATAGCAACATGATTCATTCTGTTCATGATGACGATCAAAGTTTCGTTTCAGTCACGGCAGTAAATAACAAACTTACAAAATCATTTTATGAACAACCTTGCATAGCATTAGCCAAAAGTCTTTTGGAAAAATATTAGTTAGAAAATTAGAAAGTGGGGAAATTTTACGTGGCAGAATAGTTGAAGCAGAATGTTATTTAGGCACTATTGACAAAGCAAGTCATTCGTATATGGGCAAAAGAACTGAAAGAAATGAAGCTATGTTTCTTCACCCAGGAACTGCATATGTATATACAATATATGGGGTGTATTTTTGTTTTAACATTTCTAGTCTAGAAGATGGTTCTGCTGTTCTCATACGTGCCTTAGAACCTTTACAAAATTCTTCCATTATGTGTAAATTTCGTTCAGTGAAACGTAAAAATTCATCTGTTTTAAAGGAGAAAGACTTGTGCAGTGGACCTTCAAAACTATGCCAAGCCTTAAAGATCAATAAGCAACTCAATAAAATTGATCTTTGTACCTCAAAAGTCTTATGGTTAGAAGATGGGGAAAGAATTCCATTTTGTAATATTATTGAATGTAAGAGAATTGGAATAGATTCTGCTGGGGAAGAATGGGCAAATAAACCTTTAAGGTTCTACATACAAGATTGCATTTGGGTCAGTGTGAGAAATAAGATAGCAGAAAGACTTCAAAATACTGATAATATACAAGAGTAAAACACTTGTTTATTTACTCCATTTTATATCGATAATTTTTAATGTATGTAGTACTTTGTATATAATTTGCTGAGAGATTATGTAATGCATTGTTTCTTTTAAACAAATAAATGATTCTTAAAAATACCTTTTTCATAGTTCTTAATTGTGGTAAAACGATCTTTTATAATTAATTTATTTTAAATTATTGATATGAAAGTTTAATATATATATGAAATTTCAAAGAGTTGTTATAAGAATAAATAGCTATTTTGATGTAATAGAATTCTATTTGATGAAATGCCTTAAGAAAAAATTCAATACTTATGTTTTCACATCACCACTGTAAAATTGGCACCATGCAAATCATGCCTAAATATCAAAAGAACTAAGATTCTAATGTATATTATATGCAGAAAAAAAAACATCAGTCAGATTTAGGTGAAAAATGGCACGATTGGCATGCCGCCAATTTTGGCTGTAGTGATGCTAATTTGCTAGTACCAAATTTCCTTTTCTTTCAAAAGTTTTGTTAATTTTTCTCTTCTTTTTTGAGTACTTCCATATTATGGTAACTATTAGCGACAGTATAAGACATGCAGCACCTGATTTGCCAACTGAGCACGTCCTGCACATAGGAAATCATGGTTGTCAATTTGGTGAGTTATTAATAGAGTTGGTGATTGTTGTGATAATACATAAGTACCCTTTTTTGCATGCTTTCTATCTTTATTTAAATTTTGTTAACCAAAATATTTAGAATTTTTTTTTCAACCACAGATTTATAATGGAGTAAAAAATGAGTTCTTTCTGAAGATTTTAAAAATTTAAAAAAGGTTTGTTATAAAGAATTTTGGTATATATATATATACTTGTGTATTATCACAACCTTTTGGTGACATTATATGAAATGAACCACCTGGTTGCCAATTAATCACATACAACACATAGGAAATCAGGATTGCCAACCTGGCAAGTTATTGATAAAGTTGTTGATTTTTGCAATAATATGTCAGTACCAAATTTTTCATTGAATAAAAGTATATATTTATAAGTATTTTATAGTTATATATATTATTTAAATCTAATATCAACAATATGCATCATATATATTTTGTTTCCTGACTTTTCATATATTTATTAATATTGGATCAGTATTGCTTTAAATTAGGTCTAGAATTGAAAGTTCTTGCTGAATTTTTAAAATATTTTCTCTAGAATTTTGGGAAAAAATTGAAGCATGTCCTCATTGTAATATGTATCTTGAAAGTTCTGATTTGTATGCATAAAATGACAAAATTCCTTTCCAAATATTTAGGAATATGTTTTAATGATGTTTGGTACTTACATATTATCGTAACCTATTGGTGACATATGAAACGAAGCACTTGGTTGATAATTCAGCATGTATGACACATAGGAAATTGCGGTTGCCAACTTTGAGAGTTATTAATAAAGATGGCAATTGTTGTGATAATATGTAAGTAAGTACCCGATATTTACGAGGAATGTGTAACATTGTATTATTATGTTAGTTGTAAATTATTGGTATATTTATAAACTTGTTTTTACTGGCAATTTTATTTTAAATTTGTGCAGTTTATAATAATTTTGCCTATTATATAATCTCAATTTGAGAAACATAGCAAAATGTGGAAGGCAAAAAGTATCTTGAGTAATCACTTAATATGGTACTTTCATATAAATGTCAGCACAGCCAAGTTTGTGCCACATAAATCATGCTATTTTTCATTAAAATCTGACTGATTGTTTCTTTTTGAATAAAACACATAAGAAACTGTTTGTTGTTTTGGTATCAATTGATTTTGCTATGATAGCACTAATACATAAGTACACTTAATTTAACCTTCATATTTATGTTTATTTAGTGTGTGAATTATAATTAATAGAACAGTTACTCAGAAGGGGGCGTTTAGATAACTAATATCAAATTTAAAGAGAATGAAGTCCTCACACTGCAGTGTGGTGTGAAAATTTGAAGAGTGGATGCCAGCTCCACATGTTATCTTCATCACTTATCCATGATTAAAAACTCCAAAGTCTGTGACCGATAACTCTTTAGTAGTTTTGAAATGAGAATTTAATGAACAAATAAAATTACTTAATATATGAATATATCCTGTACAATCCAATGTATAACACTCACTTTTAACACAAAAATGTGATCAAAATTTATGGGTGTGTGTTATACACTGGGTATAAAAATGAGAGTTTTAATTAATATAAAAAAAAAAGACGAGCATAGAAAGAAATTAGACTTCTACATATATCAAAATACTGTTTATTTAAAAGAAATGACATTTCTCTTATCAACTTAAAGGGTTGTATTTCTAGAAGTATTCTATTTTTTTCTAAAACTTGTAATAATGTCTAAATTTTAAATGCAAGAGCATTGTGCACATACATTTCAGGCTCCTTTGAAAAAAAGAGGTTGCACGTTATATCTAAAAATTAAAAATTGCTGCTTGAAAGCAAAAGTGTGTTTTAAACGGCGGTGTGTAATACGCTGGATTTTATGGTATATGTCGAATTCACTTATGTTTTCCTTGAATTTCAACAATTCTTTGAAAACATGTATTTTGTATATTTAGTGTACAATTTATACTTTAAAATATATTCTGCAGAATATATGTTGTAAAAAGCACCATTATATGTAATTAAGTTATATTTATGTATCTGAATTACGAAAACTTGCATAGGTGTGAATTATAAAATAGAAAACGTCTTTTTTCTCATTATATACATTAAATACTGTAAATAGCTAATAAATGATAATGTTTGAATTTTTAAAAAAAATTATATATATGTTTTATTTATAAACATTATAGATGTGTCTTATTTATAAAGTTACTTATAATAGCTATGTTATGATAAATGGATTAATATGCTGATATGAGATAAAAACATAAGTTTGATGATCTATCAATCTTTTTTGTTAAATTTAACTTATCAAATACTTGGGGAACCTTCACTTATTAATATAGCTATGGATGAAAAATATAGAGCTCTTTACTATAATGTTGTTATAATTTTACTACATCTTATACAGGTGTGGACCTTCAAGATATTGATTAATCATTATATAGATTTTTTTTTTATCACAGAAGAAATTAGCAGATTTAAAAATACCTGAATAAAAAATGTAAATTTTAGAAAAACTTTTTACACACACTTTTTTAATCTCATTTTTTAAAAATGAATAGGTTTGTTAAAAAATTTACTGTTATCAATATATAAATCTCTTTGTGTAAATTTTGGAATTCATTTAATCATTATAAAGCACTTTTCACTTTTTTTTGAGAATTTTCGTTCATTTTGTTTACTAGTTCGTTTTTAAAGTAAAAATAATTATTTAAAACCTTTTTGTAATTCTAACTTTTGTTGAGCCTTTAAAAATAAAACTTATTACATTATAATTTCTTCAAAGCTGTTGAAAGCAAAATTGTCATTATTATATTTCATGTCAATTGTAAGGAATATAAATTTATTCATTTATCAATAGCTAGATAGGATTTCTATAAGAATTCTTTTAAAACTTTATTGCATTTTACGAATGTATTTTCAAGGATGAAAGAAGAAAAATCAGGAAAAAGGCTTAATTTCACATTTTGTTATATTCCACTAGCTTCTGCATTTTGCTACATTTAGATCAATTAATACTAATTTCCATATTGATCTAAAATACTAGTTATTTCTTTTTGCATAAATATCTTATAGTTGGCTAAAAGGAAAAATAAGTTGTTTTAAAAGTAAAATA
Source organism: Trichonephila clavata (assembly GCA_019973975.1). Classification (NCBI taxonomy): domain Eukaryota; kingdom Metazoa; phylum Arthropoda; class Arachnida; order Araneae; family Nephilidae; genus Trichonephila; species Trichonephila clavata. The sequence continues at coordinate 5,437 of BMAO01030322.1, forward strand.
ATATTTTGCATAGGTATATATAAATGGGTTTTTAAATATCTAGAAAAGATTTGAAGCAGGATGGTAAACACATTTAGAAAATTAATTTATTTGTAATTTCAATATTTTTTTTGTTACCATATTCTCCTGAGCTTTTATTATCGTATGCAAACAATTTTCTTGAATTCACTGAAAGAACTTAGCAGAGAAATTTCGTATTTTAATCTCTTCTAAATTTAATTGACTTTTGATATCAAAATATGTCCTTGTCATTTTATTTATTATGGGCATTATCAGATGTGAATTTCAACAATTTTTTTTCATTTTACTCACATGAAAAAAACTTATTTGATTTTTAAAAAAATTAATTTTGTACTTTAAAGTAACTCGAGGGCCTTTTGGCAATGAATTTGTAATTTTTAACCTCGGTTAAGGGATGAGGGCAGACAACTGAACATCGAAAAGAAAGCTGATTGCATCGCCTATTGTATAGTATGATTCTAAATTGTTCTTTTTTTTTTTTTTGGTTGCAAAATATTGTTTTTATTTTTTATTTTAGAATAATACAATAGTAATTAAAATTATTGTTGAGATATGAAATTATGTATATGTGAAATATATCTGTAGAAATAAATGACACACGTACGTAATATGCTTTGGGTATTTTTTGATGTAATTCTTATTCGTGTTGCTTATTCGAATGCAGTAAAGTACACTTGAGAAAGCTACATTTAATGAAGTTCTCCCTGAAACTAATTTATCTATGTTTTCTGAGAATAGTTTTGTGTCTATTTTAATGTTTTCTTTTTGGATTTTTAAAAATTAAGGCAAATAGGTTAATTTCAGTGAAAACTACATTAATTTTTGATCTTTCGATTGCATTTTAACGCTTTCAAACAAATATCAATAATCTGGAATTAAAGAGCCTCATAGAACCTGGTTCTGGAATGCAACCCGGGTTCGTACTATTTAATTTCAACCAGCTTTTCACTCTATTTCGATCCTTTATTCTGTTTTGCAAAAACGCAATGATTGGATGAATCCTAGATGGTAATTTCAGATTTCTTGATCAATTGAAAATTACAATGTTTCTTGTTAAAAATTGGTGAATGTGCAGAGATAAAAAAATTATTAAAAAATCTCTTTTCAATGAATAATTAAACTTTTATTGATTTTCGCCTATTAATGAGAATCATTTGATAGCAAAATAAATAATTCTGAAGACAAACAGATGGCGCCACAAGAATGGATTCTGATTATTATAGACATGAGTGGGGTTTTTATGTTTTACGACTCCGAACGAATTGATAGTCTAGGACGGGTGGCCAACCGCGGTACGCGTGCACGCGAAGACTTATTGAAAAATTACAAAAATGTTTGAAAAGATTACTGAATTAATTGAATTACAATAGAAAATTATCATGAAGAGAATACGTAAAAAATAGAATTTTTCAGCGTGAGATTTAAAGGCGCTAAGCAAGATTTTTTCTTTTCAGTATAGCTCCAAAAATGAGATCATGCTCCAAAACTTACAATTCCACAGCATTGTAACGTTCCGAGAAAAGTGTTGAGTAACGTGACACTAAAAACAAATAAATTCTCTCTCTCTCTCTCGGACGGTCGAATCTGCCCAAAAAGTCACCCTCTCTCGGGGGCGGTTAATTTTTAACATCTGGGATTTCTATTCAAATTTCAGCTTACCCTGGCAGTTCTGAAGTTAAGTGTTTATCGCTGTCAGCGTGATGTCAGATAAAAAGGTTTTTCCAAAGGTGTTGGTTACTTACGATTTTTGTAATGTCAAGAAGTAATTCGTCAATATATTAGTTATGACGTGATGAAATCAAAATATCGCTCAAAATTAACTAATATGCACCTAAAACATCTAATTATGGTTAGCATCTTTACGAACTAATCCAAATATAGATGATTTAGTAAAGAAACTACAAATTCAAAAACCACATTAAGAAAGTACTGACTGCTTAATAATCATTTAAAATTAAATGTTTCAAGTTTATTTTTATTTTGTATCTAAGCCTATTTTTATCTTCTGTTTATTGATCCTGTAAAAATTTATCAACAATGTTGTTGTTGTTGTGGCTGATCCTCAGTCAGTCTGACGGAGTCAGACAAGACCCAAATAAAAAACCATTGACCCTTAAAAAAATACCAGGAGGGAGAAGGAAAAAAAGGTCCTCCCACGAAAGTCTTAAGCAGTCCAAGATGTGATCTGGAGAGGCTTGCAGAGTCTTGCACTTGGTGCAAAGAGCAATAGTCTTCCTGCCTCCACAAGACTCTTTATGTGGCCACTTTTCAATCTGGAGATTGCAATCTGAGAGGTTCGGCCTCATTTAAGTAGGAATGAGGATCCTAGATGTTTGCTTTCATACCAGTGATGGTTGGGCGGGGTCCTCCACTCTTTTAAAATTTCAGATTTAACCCTAGATTGATGTTCAGAGTAGCTGAGGGTTGAAGAGATAGGTGGGGAAGCATTACAACCCTCTTTAGCCAGGAGATCCGCTTGTTTGTTTCCAAAAATGTTAACATGGGATGGAATCCACTGGAAATGAACACCATGGGACTCTAATATTTGTGTAAATTTTTGAAGTATGGAGACGCCAGCCCTGTCTCAGACTGTGATCCAGTTGTAAAGATGTTGGAGAGAACTGCGACTATCAGAGAGGATCCAGAGGTCTCCGAAGTCTTGTTCATTAAGAACTGCCTCAAGGTCGTGCTCTATTGCAATAAGTTTACTTTTAAGGACGGGTGAAAATTCGAGGTTACGGTGGCAAAAAGAAGACCTCTCTCCACGTTTCTCAATGTAAATGCCACTACCTGCTCGATCACTCTGGCTGCTGCCGTCTGTATAGATCTTAATGGCGTCACTAGGGATTCTCTTAATGATCTCCAATGCTAACAGCCTAAGATGATCTGGAATGAAATCTTTCTTAACGACAGTAGAAAGGTCAAAGTGGAAATGCACTTTTGGGATTCCTTTCGCTGGACTGAGACAAGACTTTAGAGAGTGAGGCTCAACATCACTAAAAGGCAAATGTAGAAGTTCTGCTTGACTGAAAGGGCTAATTTTCTTGATTCTTTGAGTATTGCACAGGTTGTTAAGATATAGTGAAGTTTTATTATGTTGGCCATAGCTAGAGAGTTTATTGAAGTATTTGGTGAGGTTAGCCCTTCTAGTTTTGAGAGGTTGCAAATCACCCTCGAAGAGTACAATTTCTCTAGGGCAGCTTCGCCTCAAACCTGTGCTATTTCTAGCAGCGCTGAATTGGATTTTTTCTATTTTGTCCAAATTAGTATCTGATGCACAGCTAAAATCCGGAAAACCATACTCCAGGATTGGCCTTATGAGTGCCATATATGTATTCCTTAAAGTGACTGCATCAGCTCCCCAGTCTTTGCCTGCAATGTATTTGAGAATTTGTAATCGTTGAGACAATATGATCAATATGTTCGTTACTAGTCCATTCAGGATCCAAGATGTATCCTAAATATTTAGGATGCTTTTCGTACACAAGGTTTTTGATTATCCATCTTTAATTTGGGCTGATGATTGTATAGTCTTTTGTTGGTGGTAAAAATCGTGACAATGGATTTGGAAGGATTGAAACAGAGTTTTAGTCTCTGAAGCAAAGGTTGATGATGCTGACATTGAATTATTAAGAGTTGTCTCCATCTCAGTCAAGTCACTACCAGAGCACCAGACAATGATGTCGTCTGCAAACATGCCCAATTTCCCTTCAGGTGGAGGCGTTTTCTCTATGCTTGCTAAAAATAGTGAGAAAAGTGTAGGACTAAGGACAGAACCTTGTGGAACGACTTGTCCTAACACAACTGGATCCGAAAATGTCTTATTAAATTTCACTCGTATAGAACTACGATAGAGAATGTCCGAAATCCACACCAATGTGTTGCCACGAATGTTGAAAGCGTCATGGAGTTTAATCAACAATTTATGCTTCCAAACTCTGTCGAATGCTTTTGTGAGATCTAAGAGAGCAGCAGTTGTGTGGTGAGTAGGCTTAAGATTTTGTGCATCTCTGACGCTCTAGCAGAAAAATAGGATTTGGTCAATAGTACTATGGTCCCTTCTGTAGCCGAACTGTTCCCATGGCAATAAGCTCTTACTATCTAAAAAGTACTGGATTCTAATCAGAATAATTTTTTCCATGATTTTACAGGCAGTACTAGTCAACGCAATAGGTCTGAAATTCTTAGGTGCCCAGGTCTTTTTTCCTGCTTTCTTGATAGGAATTATAGTTGCTCTCTTCCAGCCAGCTGGGAGACACCCTGTCTTCTGAGACAGATTGATCAAATCAACAAGGCTCAGTTTACCTAGTTGGCTAAGGTCTTCAAGCATTTGGCCGAAAATGCCATCTGGTCCTGGAGATTTAGTCAGGTCTAACATTGCCATTGCAAGTAGAAGTTCCGTCGATCTAAAGACCCTATACAGTTCCCTGGTCGCCTATACCAGTGCTTCGGCAGCCGTGAATGATGTTCTTAACTTTCCTCAATATGGGTATGCTGTCTCTTGTGAAATCTAACTTGCTTGATTCTTGGGAGTAGACTGCAAGTCCATTTGCTGCTGCTTTATCATCAGGAAAAACCTGGCCGTTATTATCCGTTACGGAGTTCCTCTCCTCATTCTGCTCCTGCTCTCTCTTTATGTTCTTGACAATTCGCCATAATTTTGAGTTGGATGTCCTGCAGTCCAGACTCTCATACATTTATTTCCATCTAGATCTCTTCAATTGTGTATAAATCAACTTTATCTCTGCATTTATTTTATTGATTTCTGTTCTAAGGTTGAGACTGCCATCTCCCAAGGATTTGTGCAGTTCATCTTTTTTATCAAGAAGTGGTTTTAAGCTTGAAGCATAATGGGTGAAGAATGGTATATGGCGTCTAATGTTTCCTCTAGGAATGAAAGCCTTTGCATCGTCCAAAATAATGGTCCTGAAATTCTTCCAATTTTCCTCTAGATCATTTGTAAAAGGTGTCAGGCTCAACTTTATATCCATGGAATCTCTATAGGATTCCCACTTAGACTTTTTAAAATTCCAAAACATTTCCTGTGTCTCACGCACTTTCTGCCTTTTCTTAAATTCAATAAGAAATGGGAAATGATCACTTCCAATTGTGTTCATGACTCTCCAGGAGCATTGGGAAAATATTTCTGAGCTAGTAATAGCTATATTCAAGGCCTTAGAGGCACAGCTATAGGAGGTGAAAGTGTGAGTGCCATCATTTAGTAGCATGGACTCTGTATCATCCATCAACTGAAGTAATTCTTCTCTTCTAAATACCATTTTTTTTTTACATTTCACGAAATAAAACTTGCATTTAAAAATGTTTTTGGTGTAAATAACCCATAATAAGCCTATAAGTAAATTTTTTCTTTTGTATATTTTTTTAGTTTGGTGGAGAAGTTGGAAGTGGCACGCGTAACTTTTTTTTATCAGATTGTGGCACGCTTCCAAAATGTTGGCCACCCTTGGCTTAAATTATGTCTAATCTATATTTATTATTTTAAAGTTATTAGATACCAAATTTTTTGATATCAGCAATTGAAAAACAAATTACATAAATTATTCTTAAAATTAATAAAAAAAAATTTCTTTAAATCAAAA
>BMAO01030323.1:0-58818 GCA_019973975.1 Trichonephila clavata
AGACAATTTTTTAGAAATAATGATTAAATTTATTGGATCATTCTTTATTAAAAATTAGTTCTTAAGAGTTATTGAATTGCATATAAATTGTCCAATTGATGTAAACCAAGCAAATATTTCCATACAATTTTAAAAAATAAAACAATAATTAACATTAAAAACTTTTGATATCTAAACAATAATACTAAAATGGATTTTCAAGAATAGCAAAAAGGAAACTTGTAACGAATGGTAATAGAGCGCCCTCTACTGGCCATGTGAACACTTAACCAGTCAGCCTGCCACCTCGGGGAAGAAAGGATGTGCCAATGTCCTCCCGCGCAAACCCCTTTTGTATTTTTATAGTATTTTCCTGTTTTTATGTAATTGTAACCGTGCTCAATTAGAATGTACCACCAATTAAAATTATTTGAGCTAGCCGCCGGAGTTATTTTTGAGTATCGGTTATAAAATGGCGCCCCACGTTGGCATGACTCATTTTAGAATGTAAAAATGTTATTGTTACGTCGATCGGGATTCCAGAATTTTATGCTCTCAAACAGCAAGACAATTCTTCAGGAGCAATGAAAATTTGTTTAAAAAGAATATTTGAAATGCCAGAGACAGCAAATATAATTTGCTTAAAAAATCTTGAAAGGTCTTCACATCACTCAGACACAAGTAACAGTGTCTAGAAATACAAATAAGATTCATTAGCAGTATCTCCTCCTATTCACACACAACAGCCGAAGTAAACAATTCTTTGTTTCGGCGAGCCACTTCCTATTCGCTCACAACATAATTTGTGATAGTAGTGATTTCTTCATATTCCAGAAGCAATTTGTTCAATAGAGCGCTGCAGAATTATTTAAATCACAATGCGGTGGGCATTAATAAAAAATAATTACTAAGCCTAAAAAGTATACAAAAATTCGAAGCCAAGGGATTGAAGTATAAACTTAACTTAAATCTAATACTATAAACTAAAACTACATATATTTAGTCCCTTTTCTTAAACTAAAGTAGTAGAAAATATATTAAAAATATTTAAAGTACTAAAAAGAATTTAAAATAATAATGTTTGCAAATTTGAAAGTTTAGCGCGCAACCACAAGTGTCATACGATCAACTGTTATTTGCTTACATGATCGCACGTTGTTAATCACATGATTATGGCCACGATTGCACCGCCCTCTAGTAATGAATCGACCCCATTTGCTGAAATAACACAGAATTATTTCCAAACGTTTCTGGCGTATAACTCGCGTTGAATTATACGCCAGATTTTACGGTAATTTATTTTGATAAAATTCATGTTTTCCTAGTTAAAGAGAGAGATGCGTGTTCAAATTTTCATTAGTGTACTTTTTGAAGAAGTTGACCTCGTTTGCTTTTAAAATGTCATTTTACTGTAAATGTTGTGCAAAAAGCTGTCCACATATTTTCTGTGAGATTAAAAAAAAAAAAAGAAAGTTCGGGTCATAAACTGTTCGAGTATCAAACGTTTGGAAATAATTCTGTGTTATTTCAGCAAACTGCGAAGTGGACATTTAGAGTAATAAATTTATCCAGTTTAACGCGAGTTTTACGTCACCGATATTTCCGATGCCATTTGAACAATATATGAGAGTCTACTTTTTAAATTGTTACCCCCACCTAGGTGGGGTCCAAAAATTAATTGAGGCTCATTAAGTTGTTCCTCTCCACGGTAATCTTTAGTAAAAGGCGAAAGATTAGCACTACTTTGAAGAGAAACCAGAGCTTACCATGCTACCGGTCACGAAATATTTATTGCAGTAAAGAGTATTAAAAAAGTGGTGTGTTTTAAAATATAAACACCTGTAGTAATTCGTTTTTGCCTCGCCTAAGAAACATTCTGCATACGCTTGCCTCTGAAAGTCTGCGTACAGGCGATTATCTTTCATATTCATCCAAAAATGGCTAATTAAATTAAGTCTTTCTGAATTAATAGTACATTTTTTGAATAATTATGTGTCCTATTTAGATGTTTTTCGGCAAAGAGCTCTTAGCTCTTTTCACTCGAGAGATGAATGGTTTTTTTTTTAGAACAACTTAACCATGATAGTCATCCTTTTTCAGTTCCTTTGGAATTGTGGTTACAGTCACATATGTTTGGAATATCTCAGCCACACTTTTAGGTATTTGTGAAGCGTATAGTCTTGGATTTATTTTTATAGAGCGTATTACAAAACAAGATTCTCGAGGTAACACTGTAGACGGGCAGCCGGATATTGGCGTGGAGGTTAAATTTTAGCTAATTTGTAGTTCATGAGCATTTTTTGAATCAATGAATGTCTCCTATTAACAGTTTCAGCAATTTCTTTAAAAATTTCCCTCTTTTTCTGAAGATTTTTGATGATTTTTCTTACATTAATATATCGATCTCTATTCTGTCGCCTGCCATGGAACCACAAAAGTTTTCAAACCTCAAATCCTAAATTAATCGTAAATAAGTTCATGATTAATTGAAAACCTGATTTACTACAATTATTTTACAATGAAAGGTCTTTAAAAGCTATATTTTGTAAGTGTACGCAGACTTTTGGCGCGGATGGTTGGTGATTATTTGGAGGCCATCCTTGTTTTTTCTTGTTATGGTGAAATTTGTTGCTGCTGTTTGAATAAGGAGATTTTGAAAAATCCCTGACACACACAGCAATGTTGATTTTCTAAAAAGCAAGATTTTATTAGTAATTATAGCATAAACTCGTAAGATGATTGCCTGTACGCAGAACTTCGGAGGCAAGTGTACGCACCCCTGAATTATATACACAATAAACTTGCTAAGTACATAAACAATTTTTCATATTTTTATTAGGACATCGGCAAGTTTTTCACTACATTTAGCACTTGACCGACTTTTATGTGTTACATTGGTACGCAAGTATATTCAATTACTGAAGCATTCATTTTTATCTGTACATAGTTTTTTATGAATAAATATCATTATGATTTTTGTAGTAATTTTTTCGATGCACGTTGGTTGTTACGCTATTCTCTTAGCAGTTAATTTACGCAATTTTATTAATAGTGTTGCGGCTTGAACTGATACAAGTTTCTTAAATAACAGCTAATATCGTTATTGCCTATTTAAATCAATAGATATTTAATAGGACTATACAAAGGATTCAATCGATTAAACAAAAAAAAAGTGGATTTAAAACATCACGGGGAAACAATATGTCTGCAAGCACCTGTACACAACTGTTACTGCCCCCTAAATACATTCACAAATACATCTCTTACATTTTAAGAAAAAACGCACGCTTACAGCGCCGCCACTCTAAAGAGCAAAAGGAAATGGCAGATTTGAGCGTATACCTGTTTTACTCGATTTCCATCTGCAATAAATTCACCTTTTTGTTTTGTCATTTCTAAAATTTAAAGGAGGGGGATGGATGTAAAATCAATTCAAAAATTTCCGAAATGCTGAACAAAATTGATTCAAACACTAATTATTATCTCATGACAATTCTACATTCATTGCCGAGATTGCTCTAAAATCAGAGAAATTGCAAATTTGTTTTCCCTAAAATTTACACACATCACAATAAATGTTCTGAAAAACACAGAATGATATTTAAATATTAAACTTTTTTTATAAAATATATTAGGATAGACTGTGTAGTTATACACCACTAAGATAGTTTTATAAAAGTAAGATACTATAAATATTTACTGCATAAATAGGTAAGTTGTACTTGCTTCGGCAGTACATATACTAAAATTGGAACGATACAGAGAAGATTAGCATGGCCCCTGCGCAAGGATGACACGCAAAATCGTGAAGCGTTCCACATTTTTTCTCTTTAATTTGTTTTTCCCTTAAACGGAATTTAAAATTGAAAACATACATGATCTCAAAGTTTTCGGATGAGAAAAGTTTTGATAAAAAATAGTTAACCCAGAGATTGTAATTGTTACAAAAATAAATTTCATTTTGATGAAAACCAGATGCTTTACGTCGGGGTGTCAAACTCAAAGATTACCTTGGGCCAAACAAAGGAAGTTTAACTTTAGGCGGGCCTCAAAGAAAAATAAATATTTATAGAAACGTTGGACAAAAATGCATTATCATAAACATATAAAAAAAACACGAAAAATTAAATGTTTACGACCTGACACTTGACATTTCTTCTCTGCTACTATCTTTCCAATTTCGGAGAATTTTTAAAAATTTTATTAAATATTATTGTGGGTCGATATATTGGCCGGGACACAAAAATGTTCGAAAATGTCTATATATCTATATATGATCACTAAAAAATTATAATGCATATAAAACCAGGACCGATCCTAGGATGTCGGCCGCCAGCGTGCTAAGATCTAATGCGCAACTCCTCCAAAGAATTTTTCATATTTTGACTAGTACTTAACGCTGACGTTATAAACTCATCTCCTGAATAAATTAAAAGTAAAAAAACTTTTTTAAAAACAAGCTTTATTTAAACGCGCTAAAAAGAATAAAATAAATTTTTCTTTAAATTTTTTTTACTATCAACTGATAACGTCATTACACAATTTATATGATATAAAAGCTTGTCGCAAGATTAAAGCACTCTTATGTACTTAGTTTGAAAATTTTAAGAAATTGAAATCAATCAGATCAAATTATTTAATTTACTTGTTTATCTGCAGAGGTAAATCTCGCGACAAGCTTTTATATCATATAAATTGTGTAATGACGTTATAAGTTGATAGTAAAAAAATTTTAAAGAAAAATTATTTTATTCTTTTAGCGCGTTTAAATAAAAGCTTGTTTTTAAAAAGTTTTTTTACTTTTAATTTATTTTTACTTTTTAGTTATCGCTGGACAGGTTTTTCTCAGTCTATTCATCTTATTCAACGCATCATTGTTGCTAGGTGTTAGCCGGTTATTTTCGAAAAGTCGAGCTAAATGAATTCTCGCAAAAAGGGTACTAGGTGAAAAACACAATTTTTTCTTAAATCCGTAAATTTTAAGCAATTCTTTCAATCTTCGTACAGATCTTGGGTAATATTATCCTACACACGAAAAAAAGTTTTATGAGATTTTCTTCATAAATGACGAAGTTATTAAATATTAAAATGTTGAGTATTTTTTAAAAAATCGTAAAAAAAAAAATTCGACATTTTATTTTTTAAATGATTGATTCTAAAAGAGCAAATCATGAGCTGTTTTAGTACGGAATGTCGATTCATTTAAACAAAAAAAATTCATGCGCGTCGATTTAGACATTATTTCATAAAAACGCATCGATTTTGACTTATTTAAAAAAAATCGTAAGAAATACAAATATTATTATTTTGTAAAAAACATTATACCGTATCGGGACGAAATAAATGATCTTTCCGATTCTATAATTATTTTTTGTCTGAGCTTCATAGATTAACCTCTGAAGCGGTCAATTTGTTTGAACAAAATTTTCCCAAAAAAAGCCCATTTCTTAACTCCATGTAACTAAGCATAGTAATTAACAGAACGCGCGAAAATAAAAGATTTTTATTTTAATCTCCGGTTTAAAATTTTACTCACCTTTTTTTATTTTATAATTTTTGAACACAAAAACCCTTAAATGTTTGCTTTTAATAATTACATTCTGCGTACTATGAAGAATATTTCACATATATCTTAAAATATGTTTTCTTCCACTTACCAAAAAATTTCATGTTCATACCTCTTTTTCATACGATTGATAGGATTTTATGTGTGTGTGTGCATATTTATATGCACACACAATATGAAGAATAGTGTAACACTAAGTCTTATATTCCAATGGGGCTAGAGATAATATCGACTACTTTGGATTATCTATCCATTTTCCTTTTTCTTAGGCAACACATTGTACATTGCCTTGTAAATCCCTGTTCTTTATCCAATATTTTCAAGAATATATATTCTTGCCTTCAGTGAAAAATTCTCACCTTCACCACTACCAAAATTCTGAATGAAGAGTAGTTCAGTACCATGGACAAACTCTCTCTCTCTCTGCATCTCCTAAAGACACACTATACTAATAACCTTAATATAGGAATAAAAATGTCTGTGCAAATAAAATATAGAAAGAAAAAATTTCGGTGCCTGTACAGCGCACGGGCAAACCTTTTGTGGCTAACTTTCAGTAGCCCGTAAGGTGTACGGGCAAACCAGTTAAGGGGTTAAAGTTAGAATTTCTATAATACTCCATCTCAGTTTAACTTGGCAGCGTTGAGAAAGGTATACAATGTACCAATCAACTTGAAAAATAGCTCTACTTTTTTTTGTTTTGAATTTAAATCCAAGAAAATAGATAGAAATTTGTAAAAAAAATTGCATATGTTGTAGAAATTAGATTATTTTTACATTGTAGAAATGTAATTATTTTTTAGACAAAGTTAATTAATACAGTCAATAGCGCAACGTTATGAAATTCCAGTTTGGCTGATAAACGATTTTTGACGCCAACTTTTGTCATTGTTGTAACAATAAAATTATTACAACACAATGCAGATATATCCAAGTTGACGCCCAAAACTAGTTTAACGTTTTTAATTAATATCTTTTTAATTAATTGCAATATCGGAATATAAATGGTCAAAACATGCATTGTCATCCAAACTAAACGCGTATACAAAATTTCAGCTCAATGGGAGGAAGATATCAGCTTCAAAATTGAGTTGCAAGATTCCACCCGAACAAATTACATACATACATACATACATACATACATACATACATACATACATTGTAAGTTAAATAAAAGCTTTTAATTTAAAAATAGTAAAATGTAAGACATTAATAAAAATGCAAATAAGCACTAAAATCACTTCTTTCCTCTTTTTTGTTTTTCTAAATTGTAAGGCTATTTTTAAATTGAAAACTTTTAATTTACCAAAATGAATATTGAATTTAAACACTCCTGTCTTGGGTTAAAATAACCATATTAGATATTTTCGTAAATTAACTTTCGCAAAAATCATTTTTGAGACGCCTTTGTTAAGCATCGATCCACAGTGCCGCTGATAAGTAAGAAAACCATTTATATTGCGGTACTGTGGGCTCTGTTTCAAATTTTTCTTTCAAATGAAGGATGTTTGCAAAGAGTAGACATTAATGGACAATAGGTGTGGACGCACTGTGTGCACTTTCGTTCTATTTTTCTCATACTATGCGATCGGGAAAAATCGGGACTTATTTTGATTTTTCGTTAACTTTTTATAAAATTCACTATATTTATTCGATTCATAATACGTTTGATTTTGAGAAATTCATAAAAAAATGTTGCCTGATTGATAGAATTATATGCGGCCGTCCCTTGTTTTGGTGGTTGCGTGGCTCAGCGGACGTGGTTAGAGTGGACATATCCCCCCCCCCATCTTAGAACAGATTCGATTATCGAATTACAAGGATGAATATATTTTTGCCAATAAAATTTAATTATTTGTATTAAATTGTTAAGATATTAAAGTACGAATACATTTCAAAACATAGCAAAATGTAATAAAAATAAAAACTTTCAAGAAATATTTAAAATTAATAGTAAGTAACAATATAATGAAGGGTACATGAACTCGAATTTCAGGAATTTTGTGGAAAACTGTATTTTAGAGTCAAATTAATATTAGAATAGGTGTAGTTGCCATAAAACTAATTAGTTTCATTAATGTATATAAGTAAAAATTAATACTAGAAGTAAAATACAAGATACATTTACCATTGGATTTAGTAACAACCTAGTTATAAAATTTAAAGATTTTAGATATTTTTCTAAATTGTTTGATGTTTCGAATTCTTTTGGGACGTTTTCCATTCTTTCATCCAATTTTACATATGCTTTTTTGTTTCCCTGTAGCCACGACACTGTTTCGGCCGCCCACGTGCAGTACACACCTACTACGATCGGCACTGCACATAACTTTAACATAGGGAAAATAATTAAGTTCATGAAGTATCCGAGCAGTTTTTATCGATAATAAAAAACACTTTTTCGGATAAGAAGATTTTTGAACATTTATAGAAATTTTAATTGTTATACAAAGCATTAATTTCGTATAAAATGCTCATTTCTCTTGGGCTTAATTCATGAGACGTCCCGATGACGTGCGTATCAGATGTTTTGCTCATCAAAGTCAGACTTCTACTATAGTCTCTTACTTAGGAGGGGATCGAGACAGCGCTTTCCACCCTGAAATTTTAGCGCCATCTGTTATATAATATGGAAACTATTGCATTTTATTTACATTTTGTATAATTTTTACTTTTGATTTCTTGTTATTTTTTGCTTTATTTTATTAATTGTTTTATTATCTTTCTTGCTATTTTCTATGCTTAGACTTTGCAATTGTTCCAAGTAGTTCTCGGTTGTTGGTGCGTTGTCGTAACATTCTTTGATGGATGCCTCAGAGATGAGTTCTGAACATGAGGAAGGCGTTAAATCACAGGGAATAAGGTCGGACAATGAGAAAAATGAATCCCCAATTAATATTAATTATTTTTGTGATAACTCATGAATACCTTCCAAACCTCAGTTTTATTTGCAATTAATTAAGAAAATGAAAAATAATTTATTGTATAAAAAATAAATATGACAGAAAAAGCCAAATTATTGGATTTTGTAATTTTATTAAAATATCTACACTTTTCCTTTGCGTGAAAAAAAATTTAAGCGTAAAATATTAGAAAACTAACCTAAATTTTTAAAATAATTTATTGTATAAAAAATAAATATGACTGAAAAAGCCAAATATATTGGATTTTTTAACTTTCATTAAAATATCTACACTTTTGTTTTGCGTGAAAAAAATTTAAGCGTAAAATATAAGAAAAATAACCTAAATTTTTATATAACATGTAAATTAATTCAACTAGATTTAAATTCTATTGTTTTTTCAAAAGAATTAAATAATATGTCAACTCTTATCAAGTAGTTTTTTAAAAGTACCTTTTAAGAATAACTTTCTCATTATAATATAATGTACATGTATTAATATTATATTAATACAACATTTGAGCTATTTTTTTTCAACACACACATTACAATATATTGAAATCAAATATAATCACCAGGATATCATATTTTAATTGCTTATTTATGCCAATAATTAAATGATTAAGCTGAGAGTGTAATCTTGTGGTAACAAATGCTATCAATATTTTGCAAAATTTTATGTCGAATTTAAAAAATTATTTTCAGTCATGTAAAATTAAAATAGTGTTTTAATGTAGAACATACATTGGAAAATAACATATTAAGAAATTACGGGCATTGTAAGTTATTTTTATATGCCTTAACAAATTTTAAATGCATTTATCTCAGAATTTCAGTTTTGAAGGTAAAAAAGTTCTAATCCCTAAGACTTATTTTTCTGTTCATCACAGAGCAGTGAAAATTTTTGTATATACTCCCAAACGTATATTTTTAATAAAATTAAGTATAAATTTAAGGCTAAGATCTCAAAAAAAAATTTTTTTTCAGGTTTTTTTAAAAAAATTATTAAAAATCAACAAGAGAGGGAATAGATTTTCAGATCCATACTAACTTTTCTTTGCAATAATCTAAGAAACATAAATAACTTTAAGAGACTAAAAAATTTTTAAAAAATAAACATTCTAAAAAATAAAAAGTAACATTTTCAAAAATAATTGACAACTAGTTTTTCATGTAATTGAAAAAATAAAATTATATCAAAACATTTGTCTCGCTTGTCTATAAAAATAGATATTGCAACACTTTTCATTAGGTATATTTTATGAAACTTTAAATCAAAATGCGTTGAAAATTTAACTAGTAAGTAGCTCAATTAATTTCATAGGGATCAAAATGTTTATTTAATTATATGTGGGCTAATAGTGTGTGGGCTTATTAGGGAATAAAAGAGGAAAATAAATACTTTTTCAACATTAACTTAATAGAAAAAAGTCAGCTCGTTAATTTATTTTTAATGTACTTTGTTCCTTCAGTTTTTATATTGTATCATTTAAGCTATTTTTTTTCAACAAACACATCATAATATATTGAAATCAAATATAATCACCAAGATATCATATTTTAATTGAATATTTGTGCCAATAGTTAAATGTGAATGACTTGAAAGAATAAAGAACCACAAAAATGAGAATCAATTAATCTTATTTAGTAACTGAATTGAGAGCAGGAACCTCCAGTTAGGAATTATTTATTTTGATTACTACATAATAAGTATGATCAAAATCTGTATTGATGGATATAATTTCTTGTGAATTTAACAGTAATCCTTCTTTAATATAGTTAACTTCTTCAGTAGTTGGATTTTTGAGTGTACCAGCTTAGTGCATCTTTTTCTTTCTGTAGAGAAATATCCAGGTTGTTTTTCAATCTTCTTTTTTATATTTATAGTTGAGGATTCCATCATTTTAACTTTTTTACTATTGTGTTCCTTTTTATTATAGAAAATGTTTAATATACTATCTAGGTTCCTATGAATTTTACTTTCTTCTACTAGTGTAAGCTCGTATTCATCAATAAGAGCAAGAATGCTTTCAATTTTTCTTTTTTTGGATTCATGACCATCATTATTAGCAGATTTGGAGCTACATGGCAAAACATCGAATGTTTCTTTTAAAATATCATTTTGATTTACATAAATCTCTTGTATTTCTTCATTATGTGTATCATTTAAAAACATTTTGGCAACTTTATGAATGTGCTTGAAAATATTTTCTCTTATTAAATTGTCTACACAAGAGCATGTATAGGAATGGATACAAATTTTGCAGGCAGTACATTTTATATTACATAATCTATGGCATTCTTCTTTCTTGCATATTATGTAATTAGAATGATTGGATTCAATTTTCCACTCATTATCTGCTAATTTTTCAATTTTATTGCTTTGAATCTCTGGGCCTAATCTGTGACTATTGACAATTTTTGATAGTTTATCAGAGGAAATGGTTCTTTTTGTAATTTTTATTAGGCGTTGAAATATTAAGTCTCTAACCAGTTTTAAAAGACCATCGATTGCAATGTCTAGTCCCTTGACATGCTTTCCCTCAAAATAATGATATTTAATTTTTTTATGAAGGGACTCCAAATACATGTTTGTATTTATGCCCAGACCCTTCCTGTAGCAATAGGCCCATTTTTCTGGTCTCTTAGCATAATTCTGTTGGAAATATTTTCCGAATTCACAAGTGTCCGAGTCATTTAACAATTCTTGTATGAATTGCTTCATAAGTTTAGAAAATGTTTCTAAACATAGTTCCTCTTTCACTGCCTTTAATGCTTTATTAACAATTTTTCTCTTTTCAGGATTTTTAATTTTATTTAAATTTTGGTGCCAGTTTCTTGTAACGTGCCAAGCACACAATAAGACATTTTTAACTGTGCCCATCACATAACTCCAAGCATTATAAAATGCTGGAGCATCATCAGTCATAAATGTTGTAGTTTCGATTATACCCACAGCATTTTTAATAGCACTAAAATAAATTCTGAATACATCTTCAGAACTTTTGTTGGGAAAACAAAATGCCACAGTTATTCCATTCTTATGTTCACCGACTACTAGAACTGAGTATAAATTAAAATCATAGCTGTTTAGCCCATGTGTTTCATCTACACAAATTTTGTCCTTTCCATATTTTGTAATAATTTCTTTCTGAAAATCTGTCATGATTATGAGGACAAAATCTTCATCTTTCAATCCATAGTCATTCCCTGGTTGTCCCTGGTCTTTGAAAAAAACAATACAATTTTCTCCATTATTTTTCATTTCTTGAGTCCATAGCTTGATACTCACTGCATCAACTTCATGCCTTTTAATATAACCATTAATATTGAAGTCCATTTTAACATTATGGATACCCTTTTTTCAATAAGCATCTTTCTGCCACTGTCAACAGTAATTTCTTCTCTAATATCCTGCAGAATTTTTTTTCGCTAACACCTTCTTTTAATCGTCCTGAAAAATAAATAAACAAAACTAACAATAGTAACTAATAATAAAACTGAGAATAATAAAACTATATAAATAAAATACTATACCAGCAACAGCTGCCCTATCAGACTCTGATAACCTTAAGTGCTCTAACTGATTTTCATGATTCGGAAAATATTGCACTATTACATTTTCAGTACTCTGTCTAACTTTTATTATTGCCGGGCAACTAATTCCCATTTTAGCAGAGCCTTGTGACTTTAAACTCTTGACACCTTTCCCTTTTGGTTTGTCAGTCCCACTTCGACAACAGTGATAATTCATCATTATGTCTCCATTTTTAAGTGTTTTACTTCCTCGTTGTCTAACATATTTTGACATGGTCTTGTTTTCTTCTTCTTCTTTCCATGTAACAAATTCTATAATGTTAATTAAAATAAAGTTTACATTTATTAATATAAAATTCCGCGAACTTTAATAGAAAACATTAATACATAAATGTATGAAATTCATACTATTACAGTGTAAATTTATAAATTAAATTTTACAATGCAACAATATATACCACTGAAAGTACTGAATGGCGTCAATTCATCACCAGAGGGCGCTGCGATCGTGGCCATCATCACGTGATTAACAACGTGCTATCATGTAAACAAATAACAGCTAATGGTATGACACTTGTGATTGCGCGCTAACTTTAAAATTTGTAAACATTATTATTTTATATTCTTTAAATTCTTTTTAGTGCTTTAAATATTTTTAATATATTTTCTACTATTTAGTTTAAGAAAAGGGACTAAATATATGTAGTTTTAGTTTATAGTATTAGATTTAAGTTTAGTTTATACTTCCATCCTTTGGCTTCGAATTTTTGAAAACTTATAGGCTTAGTAATTATTTTTTATAAGTGCCCACCACATTATGATTTAAATAATTCTACAGCGCTCTATTGAACAAATTGCTTCTGGAATTGGGAGAAATCTATTACTGTCACAAATTATGTTGTAGGCGAATTTTTCCGAGAAAAATGCGTGCAGCTGTTAACAGGGAGTGGCTCGCCAAAACAAAGAATTGTTTTGACTAGTGAGCCAGAATGATTAGTTAATACTTCGGCTGTAGTGTGGGAATATAGGACGAGATACTGCTAATGAATAGGATCGACGTAACAATAAAATTTTTACATTCTAAAATGTGTCATGTTTCAGAGCAGATGGATACATACATTCGTTTGGAAAGGTATTTATTAGCTAATTTGTGATATTAATTGTATTCTTTTATATAGAAACTTCTTGTAATTATGAAAAAATAGCCTGTGAATTTCACTGTTATTTTCTAAAATTTATATTAAGTTTCCTTTTTGCTGTTCTTGAAAATCCATTTTAGTATTATTGTTTGCATATCAAAGTTTTTAATGTTAATTAATGTTTCATTTTTTAAAATTGTATGGAAATATTCCTTTGGTTTACATCTATTGGATAATTTATATGCAATTCAATAACTCATAAGAAATAATTTATAATAAAGAATAATTCAAGGAAGTTAATCATTATTTCTAAAAATTATGTATTAACATGTGATTCCTTTCTTTAACTTAATAGTGTAAGAGTATTTTCTTTTTTAAACTTTGAAGACAGTTTAAAGAGAAATTTCTAAACGAAATTTAAAACCTTTGTAAATGATAATTACTAAGTAAAGCCAGACAATCAAAGCTGGCTAATGTGTTATTTCATTACAGAATCATCATATATTTCAAAAGATCTTACTATGTCTTTGGAATTTTTATAGAACAGTTGTTTAAAAAATTAGTATACAATAACAGTGTTTGAATTTTATGTATCCATATTAATGCAAATAAAGATTGAAACTGACCAAAAAAAAATACTCTTTTGGAATACATCTTAGAAAAAAAATACTCTTCATAAGTACATAATGAAGCAATGTCACTGATAGTCTTTCAATAGAATATGAAAAATGCATTTTTAAATTGCAATGAATTTCTTTGTTAAAAAAATAAAATTTGCACTTGTTTCACTTGTACTATAATCATGTAATATTAAAATTAAATGTTGATAAATGATGCATGTTAAATAATTGTAATTACTAAAATAAACTAGCTAACAAAATTTTTTATGCTCCTATATGTAAAAATTTTCACGGAAATAATTTAGCATGTTTCAAACAATTTCTAAAATTTTTCCCATATTTTAATATAATTCATTTTTTTCCCAAGGTGACGATAATTTATAAAAAAAAATTCAAACATTTGTAGGTGATAATTACTAAGACTAAAATTTCTAAATATTAGTATTTTATAACATATTTTTAAAAACTTCACAATGTATTGGTATACATCATACTATTTTAAGGCCTCGCAATGCCCTAAACATTTAAAAAACAATTTTTTGACACTTTCTTGTGGCCCATACCATTGAGAAGCTTGCCACCAAATTATATTATTAAAGATTAAAATCATTATTAAACATCAACAAGTTACCAAAGTTTATCATGAATAAACGGAGTTCCATTCTAATCAAAATAAGTTTCTAATACTTATAAGCAAGATAATTAACTAATTATATCATTAGTTTACAAGGAAAATCCTAAATTTCAAGAAACTTTTCAGTTTCCCAAATTATTCTTGAGCAAAATATTAAATTACTTCAAAGTTTTTCAAAGAAATGCTAAATCAGTACTCATACCATTCCAAAATTAGGAACTTATGTATTAAACTGCCAAATAATTTTGCCAAGCAAAAACACATCAAGAACTTAAAAAAATTATGTTATTATTACTGTGTTCAAACATGAGCAGGAGCAGCTCCAGTTATTGGCTGTATAATGCAACAACATCCCACAGAATCAAATGTCTGTACATAAAGCCAGATTTGGTTTCATGATCCTAATTCTCAATAAATATATAATTGATCCAAGTACTCTTCTTGGGTCAATATTTGTAAGTAACTCAATGCGAAAAATTTATTCAGGACTTATAAGCAGAATAATATCAATATTCATGAGTCTTTTAGACTTTTATGTTTATGTAAAAATAAATCGATATAAAGCACAAATCTAATCAATAATGATAAATCTTCTACAAATTGTGCAAATACCTATAAATGCTTATTTGTAATACATAGTAAAAAAACTGTAAAGTGTGTTATAGGTTTATACCACAGTCAAACTCTGAAAAACAAATGTTGTGCTAATAGATATCACACAAATATATTAGAATTATTTAATTATTTATTTTGTAAAAGAATTAGGGATTCAAAAATGTTATATTTTGATCATGTAAGAGTGAGCAGGACTTTTATATTCCATAAATGGACATAAACATATTCTATTATACACAGATTTTAATTAAAAATTTTTAATTCCTTAATTTATTATATTTGGAAATCAATTCTCGATCAATCATATCTTTTACCTAAAATAGCACAGCGAGTAAGGACTTTCAAAATAATGCATAATTTTTTTACATGTAATTTTACAAATGGTAGATAATTTTGACTTCTAATGTTTAAAAATGGTACTTGATTAAAATCATCAAGTATAAACATTAAAGAAGCTGTAGTAAATTAAAATATTTTTCTATTTCTGTAGTGAATGGTTCTCAAAAATGTTTCTTTTTCCCTGTAATATTCTAAAATTATTAAAAACAACAAGTTTTTGATTTATATGTATGTATACCAGTTTTTGATACAACATGTATATTTACATATCAGATTTTTGTGTCCTAATTTCTTAGATAATTAAATACTGAAGTACCTCTGTTAACTACTGTAAAGATGTGTAAAATAAGTAAAATTTAGATTAACCAAACATATGTTCTATTATGTGTGTATTGGACACACCTGTCCTTAATTTTACCAAAAACATATCAATCACTTGCAAAATATTATTTTGGGGGGACATTAAGGTATTTTCAATATTTAAAACATTGAATACACTAAAGAATCTCTTGCAATGAAACCCTCTGTTAAGGTTTACATATGCAAATCACTTAAAGTTATTTGCAATGCATTTATTTTTCTGTACAATATTCTTCTGCTTCTATTCTGTTTTGTGAAAGGCAAGCTTATCTAGGAAGGAATGGAAAGTGCTGGACTTAATCAGAATGTAACGTTTGCTATCCCTATATTAAAAGAATTTTATTTTTACATAATTATGCATGTATATGTAACTCATGAATTTAAAGCTTATAAAAATGTAAAATAAAAATAACGTGAAATTTAAATCGTCAGTTGTAGTATAGTAAAATTGATAATTAGAAATTTTCTTTTATCGTAATTGTTTTTTTAATATTAAGAAAAGTTAATGCAATCAGTATTTTAAGAATATAAATAGATACGTGCTTCTCAATTTCTATATGATCATGCTCTTCAGTATCGATTTGATTTATTCCCTGATTTCTGGGAAAATAGTGGAATATGAATCTCACAAATTATTAAAATATATTGTATGTTCTTCACCATACAGCATTATACATTTATGGATGCATTATTTTTTAAAGTACATAGGAACTTCATTAATTTACTTGTATTTGTAAGTGTATTGTTCTGAAAATTACAAAACAATGACTTTGCTGAGCCAGTTCAGTTTCAAAATCTTATCTATCATGCTTGTTAAATTAGTGAAAATAGTTATAAAAAGAAAAAAAATGTAGGTGAGTTCAACTGCATACTTATTCATCAGTTAGAAAATCAGAACAGGTCCCAAAAGTAGAACCCTGGTTTGTTTTTTCGTGTCTGCAAAATTGAAATGCTTGGAAGTTGACACATTTATCAACATGCAGTACAATAAAATTTCAAATGACTGCAACATAGAAAATGCATAGATATATATTAACATTATATATACAGTTAGGAAATGAAATAAACAAAGTTATGATGATATTTCTATAAATTAAGAAGTATTTTGTATTTTGCTACTAAATGGATGGCAAAATTTAAGAGTGAGATTTTATTCCAATAAAATTTAACAGAACAAATTTCTTTATTAAGACAGTTCAGTTTCAAATTTTTGTCTGTAGTGCTTGTAAAATTGTCGAAAATAATCTTAAAATAACAAAAACAAGTATTATAAAAAAATAAGTCAATTCCTTCTTAGGTAAGAAAAATCTTATTTTAGTTACTTTTTATCAAATAATTATAGTTAATATAAATATGTGTATACATATGAAGAATCACAACATTAAGTGACAATTAATTGTTATTAATTATCATTAAAGTATTGCATTGCTATCCAAAACAAATGCGTTTCAAATTTCAGTTCAACTGAATGTTTTAAAATGTGAGAAGAAACCTTTTTAATTTTGGTCACAAGTCGCCAAAGATGGTGCCAACATGGATGTATTTACAATTATTAGAATAATTAGTTTTAATCAATTAATTTTTATTAATTAAATTCTGTATTGTCAACAAAAATAATCATGCATATAAAATTTTAGCTCAATCGAGCGCTTTAAAATGTATTTTACTAACGATTGAAAATTTGAACAACATAAATAAATATTGAGAAAGTGTGAACTAATAGTAGGAATTGAAGAAAAAAACGTAGGTAAGCAACTACATACTTAACAAATACAGATCATTCAGAATAGATCACAGAAGTGGTACCCTGATCTGTGTATGTTTGCAAATTTAAAATTCTTCGAATTCAAAATGCTCAGAAAATACTTCAGACACTTCTTAAGACTTTAAAAATCGTCAGCGTATTTGATAAAAACAAAAAAAATTTTTAAAAATGAAATAATTAAAAAGTACACACATTTCAGTCGAAATTTCTTTTGGAAGAACTTCTTTCATTTGTTTTTGATAGTAGATGTAAATACGAAAATTCCGCCAAAATACTCAGTCGAATCAAACACGTTGCTATTTGTTTTGTATATCATCACGTGATTATGACGTCAGGTGTATGGAGTCCATTCCTTCAAAATCCCTTCATTTAAATTACCCTGTTAGTGAGCATGAACATTTTTCAAATGCTTTTTCAAACAGAAAGAGCGAGTGAAGTCTAGATCACAAAATGAGCAGATTAAGTCTGTGGTATGTACATTCATTTCAGTCTCCATTTTTAAAAACAAGTATAAATAAGTTGATTACAGAAAATTAAAAAACAAAATATCTAATTAAAATAGCAAGAAAGATAATAAAACAATTAATAAAATAAAGCAAAAAAATAACAAGAAATAAAAAGTAAAAATTATCCAAAATGTAAATAAAATGCGATATAGTTTCCATATTATATAACAGATAGCGCTAACATTTCAGGATGCAGAGCGCTGTCTCGATCCACTCCTTCATAATACTTCGCGGTGCAGAAGTTTGAAGGGTAGCAGCGTCGTAGTTACCACTGTATCAATGATACGGAGCTCCAAAGTTACAAGGGCCCCAACATGTGTAACTACAGTCTCAGTAACAGGGCATTCATATCTGAAATAGGGCCCCAAAGGAATTTTAATACAGGACCCATTCAGAACTAGCTACGCCAGTGGAGGGAGTTCTTTCTTAAGTGTCGACTTCGTCTTCACCATGTCTCAGAACAAAGTGGTATGTCACCACTAATCTCCTTGAGGGGCGCCGTTATCAACAATCAGTAAAATCATACTTGTTTGTTTCTACGTATCATATGTTCTGATAACGTCTTCTGAACATAAATACCGGACTAATATTTTAAATTTCATATTTAAATGTAAAAAACTAGTACTCTTAAGGATATTATATTTTAAATTTCATATTTAAATGTAAAAAATTAGTACTCTTAAGGATATTTTTGTGTACGAAGTGCATTAGCAATGGGAAGAGTGCCATTATCTGATAAAAAAAATATATGTCTGCCACTTCTAACTTTTCCAATTATTAAACAAAAAAAAAACAAAAAAGGAAAAGGTGAAAAAATTGTAATTTATTAGCTTATTATGGGATTTTCACGCTAATAGCACGTTTTTTAATACAAGTTTATGTAGTGGCAATTTAAAAATTATATTATGAAAAGACAAAAATACAACTTTGGTTCCGTTGTTAATAAACTTTTTACAGGTTCAATCTGTTAAGTTAGGTATAAAACAAAAATAAGTAATTTAAAACATTTCATTCTAAATAATTATTAAGCCGTCAATACTTTCTTTATATGACTTTACAGAAATTGTACTCCCCCCCCCCCGTCCAAGTCATATTTATTAGGACTAGCTCTTGAGGATGCTAACACAATTAAGTAGTTTTTCGTGCATATCAGTCAGTTTTGAGAGATATTTCCCCTATTACGCACAGAAAAGCAATATATTTATTCCCAAACATGTTGATCCAAATTATGAGGATTATTTTTTGTCCAAAATGAAGGCATTTCTACAAAATTAAGAATTTTTTTTTGTTTAGTATTATTTTTTTTTTCAATATCCGCGTGCCACTACGACAAATCCACACTGTGGCACGTGTGCCGCGGGTTGGCCACCCCTGGCTTAAGTGGTTATGTGTTAGAGGTTTTTCACGCGATTCTGCCCTTTTATAATTTCATGTGCAGATATCAAACGGGGTAGGGGGAGGAAGACGCGTGTTTTAGAGGCATTTATTGTAAATTTTATTTAAATGGGGACATATTTAAAATCAGCTGTGGAATGTTAATTGCTTCTATTTTAATCTTTTTTTATAAAGATCGTAGAAAGAGTAATCTTCGAAAAGATTTTTTTCCCCAGGTTCTATATTGGTGTGTTTGATTTCTCTCCTGATCTATCTGACGAGAGAATTAATATCTCTTTTATAAGGGGTGTATAAAAAAGTGTACAGGACCACAGTAAGCATTTAAGATAGTATTTATTTTCAGTAGCAGAGGTTACGTGATGCTTCACGTACTACATCGGAATGGCGTCCTCCTACAAGTTTACATAATATAAATTATTATCTAGTTATCTATACATTATTATTTAGTATATCATCTATTAAATATACTAAAAACTAATATCTAACATGCTTTTTTTTCAAAATATTGAGTTTAATGAATTATTTAACAATGAATACAATTACTTATTTAAAATTTACTTAATACAATACCATCTCTTGTTATGGACAACAAAACTTATCTGAACTGTTTTACAAAATTATAGTTTTACTTTAAAATTTTTTTTTTAAATTTAACTCTGAGATTTACTATTGAACTAAAATATGTTTGTCACAGTTCCTTCAATTGTCTCTATAGCGAACAGGCTTCACAATATTTCTTGAAGATTTCCGTACCACAGGATTGCTCTGCTCACTACAGTTTTCAATTGGAACTTGCAGTTGTTGGTTAATATTGCTTTTGTTTGTTTTAGGTGATGCATTTACTTGACTGTCTGCAGAATTGTTTGGAATTCTAGAAATTTCAGTAGCATCACTGTTATAGAGATCTTCTACAGTTCTTGACCAACATGGATTATCATCCTCAGTGTAGTCTTGTCGAATGTGAAATCTGTTTCTCCTGAAAACACCTCCATCCTCTCCTTTTATTATATATGAGCGAGGTTGAGGACCTACTTGAAAAAAAATTCCTTGCTTCCAAGGCTTTTTCATTTTATGTTTAAACCATACTTTGGCATTTTGATGTAGCACAGGCAACACTGTTGCATGCTTGTTAGCATATTTGTTTTGAATGATCTGCCTTTGCCTCAAAGCTTCTCTTGCTCTTTCAACATCAAATGTTGGTTTTAATTTACCTGGATGTGATGGCAGGAAAGTTCTTAGCTTTCTTCCCATTAATAATTCAGCTGGTGATGGCATGTCCTTTGCTGGTTGCATCCTGTAGTCAAGCAATACAACATACAAATCTTTTCCCTCTTCTGCAGCTTTAGTAAGAGAATTTTTTACTGTTTGCACTGCTCTCCCTATTTGTTCATTTGCTCTAGGAAAATGAGGCGGTGTAACATGATGTTTAATACCCCATTCTTGGAAGAAATTAGTCATCAAATTTGAGTTAAAGGGTGGTCCACCATCACTCACAAGGTCTTCTGGTATTCCATGTGTTGCATAAATGGATTTCATGACTGTAATGACAGATTGCGCTGTTGTACTGTTAAGTGGTTTCAGTTCAACGTACTTGGACAAATACTCTATTATTAACAGATGTTCTTTGCCTTTTAAACAAAATAAATCACATGCAACTTTTTGCCAAGGTCTGCCTGGAATTTCTGGATTGATAAGAATTTCTTTCTGGTTTTCTCTTTGATATTTCTGGTAGATTTTGCATTTGGACACATATTCCTCAACATATCTATTTAAATTAGGCCAATAAAAATATCCCCTGGCTTTTATTTTACTGGAAACTACACCCTTGTGTGACACATGCAATAGTTTCAATATTTCTTTTCTATATTTTACTGGTACTACTAATCGCTGTCCTCTGCAAATAATTCTTTCTTTTGTGGAATATAACTCCTCTTTGCAATGCCAATAAGGCTGCGCAGCTACTTTGGTTTTCCTTTTCTCTGGCCAACCATTATTAATGTGAAACAACACATCTTGCATTTCAGGATCAACTGTTGTCATTTTTGCTATTTCCTCCCACTTAGTTGGTGAAGCTTGTGTTAACAGATTTATTCTCACAGTTGCCTCCTGGCCTAGAACTTCATCAAATTTATCAGTGGTTGATTGTGCTCTTGATAGGGCATCTGCTATAACTAGGTTCTTTCCTGGAACATATTCCAACTGAATATTATATTTATTGAGTCGAAGTAACATACGTTGAAGACGAGGAGATATTGTATCATATGGTTTCTTACTAAGGCCCAGTATTGGCTTGTGATCTGTCTGTACTGTGACAATCCTTCCATAAGTATAGTAGTTGAAATGCTCCAACCCATATATCACAGCCATTAGCTCCTTTTCGATTTGAGCATAACGTTGTTGTATCTGTGTTAATGATACAGATCCATAGGCTACTGGCTGACTTTCTTGAAGAAGCATAGCTCCCAGTTCATTTTTACTAGCGTCAACAAAAACAGTTACTTCTTTGTTTTTGTCAAAATATTTCAAACAGGGAGATTTCATTATGGCTTGTTTTATCAGCTCAAAATCCCTCTCTGTGTTTGCATCCCAGATCCACACAGAATCTTTTTTTAGAAGCTGCCTTAGATTATGTGTTAAATTTGATAGGTGTGGTGTAAATTTTGCTAGATATGTTACCATACCTAGAAATCTTTGCAAATCTTCTTTGCAGTTTGGTGTAGCAAACTGTTCAATGGCTCTAATTTTCTTGGGATCTGGTTTAATTCCTTCATCTGACAAAACATGACCCAGATAATTAACAGAAGTTTGTGACAGCCTAGTTTTCAATTCATTAAATTTTAAATTGGCGTTTCTTGCTTTCAAGAGTGTTCGACGTAATAATCTGCAGTGCTCTTCCACTGTAGATGAACCCAGTGCAATATCATCAAAGTAAGGATTTATATCTTCATCTTCTTCATAAATTTCATCCATTGCCTTTTGAAATTCTTCAGGAGGAGAGTTCAGACCAAACGGCAATACTAAAAATCTGTACCGCCCCCAAGGTGTACAAAATGTGGTTAGATATGAAGATTCTTCATCTAATGATAACTGCCAAAACCCATTTTTTGCGTCTAGAATAGTAAACACTTTACCAACTTGCAGCTTTGTAACAAGTGCATCTGCAGTAGGGATTGGGTAATGAGGTCTTTGAATAGCTTCATTTAGTGGCCTGGGATCAAGACAAATCCTTAATTTCTTAGGTGAGTCGATTACAACCATGTTGCTCACCCACTCAGTTGGCTCTTCAACTTTGCTTATTATACCTGCTTCTACTACATTATTTAGTTCTTTAACTTTATGTATAACAAGAGGCACTTTTCGAGGGGCTGCTACATGAGGTACAGAGTTTTCTTTTAATTTAATTTTTACAATTCTATTAAGTCTTCTTGTTCCCGTAAAAACATCAGCAAATTATTTCAAAATTAGTTCTGGAGTTTCAATAGGGATTTTATAGATCATATTCAATCTCTGAATCAGCCCTAATTCTCTACAGGCTTCAAGGCCTAAAATTCGACATGAATTTAAACTTGTTACTAAAAATTTATAAGTTTTTCTATACTTTTTAGTTTGACAGTTGTGGTAGCACTCACCTAGAATTGGAACTCTGTTATCTCTGAAGTCAAGCACAGCAGTTTTACATTTTCTTACTGCTGACTTTTCTTCCCATTTTAAGAGTTCTGACTTGGGTATTACATTCACTTGAGATCCAGTATCCAGTTTAAACATTACAGGATTTTTATTTACATAAATATTTTCATACCACACACAGTTGGTTTCTTTCGTGCCCAGTTCATTAACTGACTTCAGTTTCCCAATGTAAATAGTCTCAGAATTCTCACAGTTTTCTTCAATAGCATTCACTCTTCGAGCAGCCACGTTTTTCTGTTTATTTCTTTGAGTTCTGCACATTTTTGCCCAGTGATTTCTTCCATCACAATTTCGGCATTTTATACCGTATGCCGGACATTTCTTCTACTCATGAATTTTCCCACATTGCTTGCAATTAACCTCATTTTTCTGATTATTCTTGCTTTGATTCCGATAATTTCTAAAATTCTTTAAAGCATTCACTGTGTGTGAAAGTTTTTCATTCATAACTGATGCTTGTACCTTACTGTTCTCAGTGGCTTTGCATTCACTAACTACTTCCTGTAGTGTTTTGGACTTTTTACTGGTTTCTCTGATCAATCTTTCCTGAAGCGCTTTATCTAATAGTCCTTGAATGATTTTATCACGTAGCATGCGGTCCTGCGATTCGCCATAATTGCATTCAACAACAGCATTACGAAGCCTAGAATAATAGTCCGTAAATTTTTCTCCTTGTTCCTGTTTTATTTCCAAGAAGATAAAAGAAACAAAAATTTCGTTTTGATAGTCTAGAAAATATTTATCAAATTGCTGAAGCAATTGTTGCAGAGTCACACCCTCACAACCATCGTTAGGCTTAAGGTCGAAGGCTCGTAGCTGTTTTTTCAATTCTTCTCCGCATAAATGACGGAATAGTGCAGTTTTTGTTTTCTCTGGGGCTTCACTGTATCGAAGGGCTTCCAAATAGTCTTCAAAATCTTCTTTCCAATGCATCCAGGATTCGGACGGATTCGTTCCCGGTTCAAATGCTGGAATCGTTGGCAAATTGTTTGCCATCTTTATAACTATTTTCAAGTCTCTAAATTATTAAATTTGAAAGAATTCTGAAGAAAATACGTGGATTCTTTCGTCTGACACCATATAATATAGTGTACAGGATCACAGTAAGCATTTAAGATAGTATTTATTTCCAGTAGCAGAGGT
The DNA here is from genome assembly GCA_019973975.1 of Trichonephila clavata. Lineage (NCBI taxonomy): Eukaryota > Metazoa > Arthropoda > Arachnida > Araneae > Nephilidae > Trichonephila > Trichonephila clavata. The sequence continues at coordinate 24,188 of BMAO01030323.1, forward strand.
TACGTGATGCTTCACGTACATCGGAATGGCGTCCTCCTACAAGTTTACATAATATAAACAAGGGTTTTTGTACATGTGGCGCCACCTATTAAATATACTAAAAATAATATCTAACAGGGTGTATCTATAGTGTTTTGTCAGAGTTTCCTACACCTGTTTTTATCTCTAATGAGCTCTCTGATGTCATGGGTGTCGCGTTAATTATTCTTAGATGGTGAACTATGGATTTGAAAGTTGCTTCAGTAATTACGTTGTTAAACGTCACGACAGCTTCGCCATTATTAAGATTCGTTAGGATTTCTCGGAGTGGCCAGAGAGCAACAATTTCTTGAAATTTTATCCAGTTAAACTATTCTTAAATTATTAAGAATGGTGAGTCAAAAGTTATTTGCAATAATATGTATTACAAATAGATTTATGTCACTGGGGATGGATTATACGTCCGTGTGCAAAATATTTTTAACAAAAGTAATGTCTACAATGAAGAAAAAGAGCAGGGCTATATATATAGGATATCATGTGCGGATGTTACAGCCCTATTACATCGGGTGCTACTGTTTAAATTTGCTCGGTCTGATTTAATATAGGAGTGTTTTCTATTAAAATCACCCAAAAGAATGTTTTTGTGTTCCTGCGCTAGAGTCACATCTCGCTCGCTGATGATATAGGACAAATGTGGGAGTTTGTAAGGATGTGTAGTCCACCGCCGCACAGTAGGGTAAATACGCTCAAAAACTGCCAAAAATTTGAAAATATGTAAAGTGTTTTCAGGATACCCTCATACAAGCATTTCTTTGTTAGAATACTAACTAAAGTATTGTTTGACAGTATTTAAATGACTCATAACAAACCTGTTTTTTACTACAGTGAAATGTACTTCTGTTTTTCACACACAGGCTGAGCTATTCGGTAATAGTGAATTACGGGCAACCTTAAAGTAGTTTCGCGCTTCTTAAGTAAATTATTTTTTGGAGTTTTTTAGTTATGGAAACTTCACACACATCTCTCTTTAGGTCTGAAACTATGTTTTAGATATTTTTTATCTTCATTATATAAATAGTTGCAGGCAGCCAAGACAAATATCAGGAAAATTTATAAAAAATAGATATTTTTATTAGGTATTGAGCAATATTAAGCTATGGTTATCTGAAAATAATATGTATTGAAAAAGCTCTTAGAAACAATGTTACTTTACGTATATAGATCAATTTTTATTGCTTCACTTACAGAAAGTAATTGATACTTACGTATAAGCGTCACCACAGCTTAATTGTCGTTACGTGAATCGCGCCATTTTCCTCCAAAATTATTTCATATAAAACAGGATAGAATATTTGTTTTTTTAATATCAAGGTTCGATTCGCGTGGCGCCAATTTGGCTGCGGTTGCGCTAATACGTAAGTACAAAATAATTTCATCCGAATTTGTCATTATTATTCAAACTTATTTATTTCGTTTTAGGAATGTCTTTTTTATTATAAGATAATGCATAGTTTAGCCTTAAATACAATGCATTTATATATAATGCATAATTTCGGAGAGAATAGTTTGGAGCTACAATATGAGTATTGATAAAACAGGCCGGAAAAACGAATGAGTTGTCATATGGAGGATTTAAAGAAGCAATTGAGGAGATTAGTGTTAGTCAAGAAGAATGAAAGCGTGTAAAACAGAAGAAAAACTTAATGAATAAAGAGTGGCTTGAGGCATCCATCTCGAAAGCTCCATCCCTAAATAAGTCAGATGATAATGCAACAGTTGAATACGATGATAATGGTGAAGATGAATATGCCTTAACTTATCATCAGTAATTAAATTTTTTCCATAATGAAGTAGTTTTAGAGTACGTATAATTTATTTAGACTGTTATCAATATATATGTATTTGGCTTTTTTTACAAAATTCCACCCCAATTCAATACTTTATCTATGTGTATAGTGAAATCCATATCGTATTTCAGTAATTTTTCTAAATGGTTATCCTACTATAAAGTAATAAGTACTACTTTTTTTTGTAAAAAAATACCTAATGTGTGCCTTTCTAATAAAAAAAAAATAATGTTTTTCACCAAAATCCCCCCTCCCTCCACCTAAAAGTATACATGTGAAGAAAACATTTGATGTACTTTAGAAGATCTCACAGCTTTAATGGCAGTTACGGGAAAGTTTTAGCTATCTTCAAACGTATCCGTATGTTTTTCCAAACCGTTTGCATTCCAACGAACAATATAGAGGGAAGAATAACTATAATGTGTACAACTGTATTTTAAGTTTTATTAAGTTAGGGAGTGTGTATTTAGAGGATTGTACCTCCTCTAGCGAGAGGAGATATCACGATTTACTCGAAAGATTTAGCATCAAATGTGGTATTAACGTAGTTTGCGGTTTTAATTTTCGGACATTACAAGTGACGCTTATCGTAACAAAGCTTCCTTCGGCTTCGCTTTCCAAAGACCCATCTCTGAGATTTTTCCTACCGCGCATCTCCAATTCATCTTCATTATTCAATCTTTGGACTTATTATCCTCGAAATCAGGCGTCGGCAACTATGGCACACGTGCCTTATTTGGCGTGTGGTACATTTCTCAGTGGCAACTTTACACTACTCCACAAATTTATCAATTTTTGAGTGGATTGATGTTAATAATTTTTTTTAATGGAATTTTTATTCCACTAACATCTTCAGAACTATATAAACAAATTTTACGAAATTACGAAAAAATCTGAAATGTAACTAACGTTAAACCGTCAGCTCTTTTAAATTGTTGGAAATATAATTTAAAATTATTTCTGGAGAAACTCAATTGTTTGAAAAAAATTTCACGTATTCTGTGTGCTTTTTCCACTTTTCATTCGATATATCTAAGTGACCAAATCTTTTCTTGTATGAAAAATAGTTCGAGTCTACAAAGTTGGTTCAAAAACGTGTCAAATTCCAAGTCACAGATTATGCCCTTGATATTGGGTTATGAAGTAGAGCGGTGTATGAACTAGGTTTGCATTAAAATTAAAAAATTTTTTACTTAACTCTATTAAGGGGGGAAACTTATATTTTATGTTTATTTTCATTTGAATAAATATGTTTAAAACATGCACATTTTATGTTTAAAACGTACATTTACTCTGCATGCATTATTGCGGAAATCGAATTTTTAAAGATATTTCCTTAAGTGTGGCTGTCAATTTATCCATTGGACGCTTTGGGTGGGCGCCCAGGGGCCTGAGAGATCCAGAAAGGCCCGGATAAGTTGGAATTAAACAGATTTTTGGTGCTTCAATGCCAAAGGGGCCTGTAGATCTGCGCCCAGGGCCCGAAATAAGTTTAAATCACAGCATTGGTGGCAGGCTGATTCATATTGTTAGATAGGTTTGGCACATTACAGCTACAAGCTTGCCGAACCCTGCTCTAAATGTTCTTTATCCTCCGTCTCTGAGCTATTGCGCTCCTCTGCGAGAAGGGGAGATTCGAAGTGTTTGGAAAGCCTTTCGCTCCAATTTAGATTTTTCCTGCCTGCTGTCGAGCGGTTGGAGAAAGTTGCATCCTCTTATAACTTTTCTTAGAAGACGATGAAGTTCGTTGCCAATATCCCTCCTGTTGCTTAATCGTTATACTTAGTATCTTACTTATTTTCGTCAGTTTAGCAATAAATTAAGAAATTTCTTTATTTTTAAATTTGACTAAATTTTAATTATCAATCGATTGCAAAAATAATGCATGCTCAAGGGCAAACTCTATTTTTGCAGAGAGTTAAAATCGGTTCATAGTAACTGAGAAGATAAACTTTCTGGCGATGAAATTAAGCCTTATATACCTGTTGAATAAAGTAATTGATTATGCTTTATTGAAGCAAATCTTGAATGTTTTGATTGGTTTCTATACACTCCTGAAGATGCTTCCATACGTAGAAAATTCGTCCTCTTCAATGAAGAAATGCAATGTCATCAAAATTGTTATTCTTTGTCAAATATTTCCATTTGCCTTGAGGGCCGTGGGTAGTCTAGTGGTTAGAGCATCGGACTCCAGACCGGAAGGCCTAGGTTCGATGCTCGATGCCACTAAATGCCCGCCGAGTACAAAACGGAGAACGTGCTCGTTAAATCTGTGGGTCCGAACGGTGTCGCCATCTATCGTGTTGTGTGAACAAAATCGTGCTGTCACCTTCTTGGGGAGCTCAAAGCTTAGGCTAACGACAGGAGTAAAATTCTAGCCTTTAGCCGCGATGAATTTCGTGGACCTTGATCTGATGTTACCGTCGATCAGGAGGCATAAGCAACACATTATCAAAAACTACTTCGGTACAACGAGAAATTACAAACCAGTCCACACATACATTTCACAAGCAAAATAGATTACGGGGAAAAAAAGTTCCGAGTTTTTCTATAGAAAAGTAAAAAAGACGGTCAACTCCACCTGTCAGACAGAAAGCAATCATTTCTATTGATAAACGGGTTCAGTTTGAATGTCTGAAAAGCACCGGACCATCCAATCACAACGGCATACAAGTTTTTATTTATAGAATAAAATTTTATTAGAACTATAAAAGTGGTAACAAACCGCACACTCTGGAATTTTTATTGTATGAAAGAAAACTAATTTAGTCTATTATTCCATTTACTTCAACCGCTTGTGGGCCTCAATGCAAAAATAATTTTTAGCGCGTTTTTCACGTAGTGTAAAAAAAGCGCTATTAGGACACAAATTTCGTCCAAGTCCTCGTCTTCGTTCCATATTTTGTCGTACCCTTTTCTCAGCCAATAATTAACCGATTGACCTCGGGTTTTCGGCATTTGGTCGCATTTGTGCCCTATATGAGCCGAATCATATTTAAATTTATTAATTAAAAATTTTTTTTTTAAAAACAATTTTTTTCTAAATTTTAGATTTTTTATTTTTTTTAAGTATAGTACTACTTTTTGTTAGTAAAAAGTTCATTAGTTGCAATATTGTAAAATACAACATGTGGAAAACGCGCTAAAATTACTTGGCCATGCCAATGATTGATATCTTGTTTAACTCGAATTTTTGCGTACTTGTGCATCCCATTGTTTTGGATTATTAGTTTATTGAAAAGCATGGGGTATATATAGGGAAAATGCAACTACGCCTTATATAGTCAGTACATTACCAGAATAACACAGAATGCAGAGAAATCACGTTTCTCTCTCTTTATCATTGAACTATATATTTGTGTGTAAATGCTTTTTTCAATTAGTACCCAAAAAGGAAAATTTTTCAAAATGGAACTTTTGAAATATGAGCTTTCTATTCATTTAATTCGTTCCCCCCTCCCCCGTTAAACGAGTGAACCTGTGAGTTCACAACAAAAAATTACGCCAGGTGTCGTCTTCGTCACTTGACTGAGGTTCAAAATTTCGAGGTCCGTCGTTAATAACCCTATTGTTTTACCAGTGTGACGAAAAACTCTCACCATCAAATAATGCTCACTCCAAGCAACAGCTGTTCGCGGATGTGGTGAACGTTAACTGACCTAGCTCAATGGTTAGTCTACAGCTTGGAGAAACTTCTGCGATTACGCCATTTTTTGTGCCAGGTATGATTAATACCGTTCAAATTTTCTATAGATGTGTATTATAATTAATTATTAAGTGGCTGATACCACACTCTTACGATTAACTACAAATATGAATTTAAGATTTTTCGTTGAACTGAACATTAATAAATTAATTATTGCTTGCACAATCATTTCTGAATGAATACGTTGAAAGAAACTATTTTATTTTTGGATGTAAAAATACGTTTAGCCCTTTTCATTTTACACGATTTCAAAACACGTAATTAGAGTGACAAGATATGATGAACTTCATCTTTTACTGAATTAGAATAATATCTTTATTCCTTTTACGAAAAATTATAGATTAAATTTTGAAATCGTACTGCTTTGAAACCTGTGGTGTAACGGAGAACATTAGGGCGTCTACTATAAAGTAAGATTTTTTTGAGATCCACTTTATAAATTTCAGTTTATTATGTTAAAAGCAAAACAATTATTTAAATTTATTAGTTTGTTCACGTGAATTTATTTATCATTGATTAATTTATTGTCGCCGTGAACTGAACGATATTGCAAAAGTATATTATTTTGTACGCTGTGGCAACAAGGAAGTGCTCCTTCTGTTTGGATTAATTAAAAGTATTCCATGAAAAAATTATTTATAACTAGGTGAGTCTTGGACCCTAGTTGGCATGTTAATTTGTGAAATAAATGAGATTTGGCAGTATTAATAGTTTGGAGTATTAATTTTCAATACAAGAAACTTTTAATTTTTTATTTTTACGATATCTGGCGTCCGGAGACAGGACTATTTAGTGTCAATATGTTTACATCTGTTAAAGGCTTCAAGAAAGAAGACCTAATTTATTCGTGTCAAGAGATCAATGTGGACTTACCGTTGAAGGTTACCATATCTATACTGAAAGATATAATTTTAAACAGTAAAGAATATAAAAATGATCCGGACTTTGTTTCAACCGTACTAGCCACAACTGTTTCTGAAAGGCAGAAAAAAGAAGAGATAAAGCGGCCAAGAAGAAGAGAGAAAGAGCCAAGAAGAAGAGAGAAAGCGCCAAGAAGAAGAAAGAAAGCGCCAAGAAGAAGAAAGAGAACGACAAAGACAACATGAGTTGGATTTGGCGAGATTAAACTCCCGGACAGTTTTACATACTCTAGATGATCAAACTCCAGAGTCAGGTAGTGTAAAAAAGAAATTTCACTTAGCTAAGTTAGAATTACGCCATTTTTCGGGAGATTTAAAGGACTGGTTACCTTTTTGGAGCCAGTTCGAACATGTTCATAATGATGTTGATATAGCACCAGAAAATAAATTTCAGTATTTAGTGCAAGCAACCGTTAGCGGCTCACGCGCTCGGGAGGTAGTGGAAAGTTTTCCACCCACCGGTGCCAACTACGCCAAAGCTGTTGAATCTTTAAAATCGCGTTTTGGTCGAACTGATTTACTTATAGAATTCTATGTCCGCGAGCTTTTAAAATTGGTTTTACAAAACGCTTCGGAAAGTTCGACTGTTAATTTATGTACGCTGTATGACCATTTGGAGTCTCAGATTAGGGCATTAGAGACACTTGGCGTAACAACGGATAAAAGCGCTGCTCTACTTAATCCTTTGGTTGAGTCATGCTTACCGGAAGATATACTAAGAGCATGGCAAAGACAAAGAGGTCCTGATTTCCATCATAGTGGCGAACCACAAGAAAGGCTTAGAAGCTTACTAAAATTCTTAAAATCTGAAGTAGAATCAGAATAAAGGATTTGTTTGGCGATGCAAGGTTTCGGTTTAAACAAAAATAAAGACAATAATGGGTTTAGAAATAAGGAATTTGAACCAAGAGTAAAACAAAATAAAACACCCACCGCCTCCGGTCTTTTTACCAATCCACATACTCATAAAACCAAAAAGTCATGTGCGTTTTGCGAGAAAACTCATCCCAGTGCAGACTGTTTTTCTGCACAAAAAATGAGTTTAGATGAAAAACGAAGGATTTTGAGGGAAAAAAATTGTTGTTTTGCCTGTCTGGCTCCCGGTCACCCCGTCCGAAAATGTCGTTCATTTTTGAGATGTGTAATTTGCGGGAAGAAACATGTTTCCTTGATGTGCGAAACAAACGAGTCAAGAAAAAATGATTTCAAGAAGACGGAAGAAGCTGAAGTTTTCAACGAGGTCAACATGTCCAACCTGAGTGTGGGTCCTAAAGTGTTTTTACAGACTCTAAAGTGTAAGCTCATATCAGATAAAAAAGAAAAAATCGTGCGAATTGTTCTGGACACCGGCTCGCAAAAGTCTTATATTATAAAGAGTCTTGCCGAAGAAATTGGATACGTTCCTGTAAAGAAAGAAACTCTGGTACATTCACTGTTTGGTGGGATTAAATCTAAAGAATTTGTACATACATGTTACAGAATTAGGTTGAAAAATATTAAGAACAATTTTGCATGCAACTTTGAAGCTTTGGATCAGGTCGCTATTTGTAATGATGTATCACCTGTGAACTCCGGGCCTTGGTTAAAAGAGCTTCAAGAAAGGGATATAACATTAAGTGATGTGGGAGAAAGCCACACAACCTGTACAAGTGCTTATAGGAGCTGATCTTTTTGGAAAGATTTTAATCGGTCAGCGTAGGGTCTTACCTGTTGCAGAAATACTTTGCAGTAGGATTTATTAAATGTAGATTCTAAGCACCTTGAAAGCACACAGCAATCATTACAGAAGAAAGGTAATTACTCAAAGGTAAACATTAAAGATGTTGCCAGATGTAACGAAACGATTACTATTAATTTGATTATTTCAATACTCTCCCTAAATCAAAATAATCTAACAATATAAAAAAAGGTACATATACATACACCTTAATACACTAATAAAATCAGTCACTTAGAATACACATGCTAAAAGAAAATAGAATAACACATTAAATACAAAATTGCAATGATTATAGTATAATACATGTATACACACATGCTCTAATTAATTTCCAAAATTATACATTCCTAGCATTAACTTGAGTTTTAAAAATCTATCTTTAGCAAGAGGTTTAGTCAATATATCAGCAACATGGACTTCACTACTACAATTTATGACATTAAGTTGCTTGTTTTCATATTGTTCTCTAATAAATTTGTAACGAATGTCAATATGTTTGGTCCTATTATGAAATTCAGGATTTTTCACTAAACGGATGGCACTTTGGTTATCTATTTGAAGACTTGGAACAGAAGTCACACAGCACAGTTCTTTTAAAAGATTGTTCAACCAAATCGCTTCTTTCGCAGCTTGACTTGCTGCAATAAATTCAGCTTCAGTTGTTGAGAGAGCAATGCAATTCTGTCGTTGACTTCTCCATGCAATAGCACCTCCATTATACTTGAACACCATTCCTGATGTTGATCTCCTGGTTAATGGATCACCAGCATAATCTGAGTCACTGTATGACTCAAGCGTAGCACTAGTAACACCCAGATACATAATGCCACACTTTTTGGTTCCATTAAGATACCTCAGGATCCTTTTCACCATGGTCCAGTGTATCTGTTGAGGTTTATCCAAAACCTGGGAAAGCACTCCCACTGCATATGCTATATCAGGTCTGGTGACAATAGCCAGGAACATAAGACTACCCACAGCTTCTCGGTAGGGTACATCAGCCGAAAGAAGAAGAGAGATACTGAGTTATCTGTAGTAATAGCACCCTTTTCGACAGGTGTACCAACTGGATTTGAATTAATCATATCAAAGCGAGATAGGATCTTCCTACAATAAGCCTCTTGGTGTATAAAAATTTTAGCACTTTCAAGATGCTCAATTTGCACACCAAGAAAATAATTAGCTTCCCCTATCACTACAGAGAATTCACTTTCAAGCTTCTTAAGAAACATTTTCACTGTCTGCTCTTCATCTGCTGCAATGATTCCATCATCAACATACACAATAAGATACATTGATTTTTTATCATTAAAAAACAAACATGGATCCCAGTTTGATTGCTTCAATCCACTGCGTTCAGCAAAACTTTTGAAACATTTATTCCAACACCTTGGAGCTTGTTTTAAACCATATATAGACTTTAGTAACTTACATACCTGACCAGAACTATCACTAAATCCTTCAGGTTGAGTCATGTAGATATCCTCGGAGAGGTCTCCATACAGAAAAGCAGTTTTTACATCAAACTGACCTAGCTTCAGTTTTCGAGCAGCAGCAATGCTCAGGACAGTTCTGATGGTATCCCACCGAACTACAGGACTGAAAGTTTTACTAAAATCAACTCCAAATTTTTTGGCTGTATCCTTTAGCAACAAGTCGAGCAAAACGCTGTACAGTTCTATCAGCATTTTGTTTCACCTTGAATACCCATCTATTACCTATGGCTTTTCTGTCAGAGGGTAAATTTACAAGTATCCAGGTGTTATTATTGGATAGAGATTCCAACTCTTCCTTCATAGCAGCAAGCCATTTGTCGCTATCTTCAGAAGCCATTGCTTCTTTGTAGGTCTCATGTTCTATGTGTCCTGCCAATAGAACAAAGCTGTCAAATTTGGCTGGCATCTTTAATATGGACCTATCACGCCAATTTCTGCTACTCTGCTGAACTAAGGTTTCTTCTGTATCTTCAGCATTACACGATATCTCCTCCATTTCTTTTTCCACATCTGCCTCTGGTGTTTGAAGCGGCTTCTTCACTATTTCCATATCTGAGTTTTGAATATCAGTAGAAGATACATCAGGAACACAGCTAAGTTTTTCATTTTGGAATATCACATCTCGACTCAGGATAACCTTGTTCTGATCTTTTATCCATATTCTATAACCATCTTTTTCACCACTGTAGCCAACAAAAAACTCCTTTAACACTCTTTTTGTCCCATTTCCTCCTTTTTTGTTGAGGTACATGGACAAAGCACTCGGTTCCAAATACATGCAGGTGGTCAATATTGATCACTTCTTTGGAAAACCACAGTTCATAAGGGCTTTTGTCTTTAACTGATGTTGGCCCTGTTCTATTCAACACATAAACAGACGTGTTCACTGCTTCTGCCCACAGTTTCAAAGGAAGATTTGTAGCATAAATCATAGATCTCGCACTTTCAACAATAGTTCTGTTTTCACGTTCTGCAGCTCCATTTTGTTGAGGCGTGTAAGGCATTGACATACGAGAAGAGATTCCTGATTTTTCAAGAAGACTCTTCACTGTAGAATTTATAACCTCTCCTCCACCATCACTTAGCACCTCCTTGATCATATGCCCAGTATTTTTCGCTTCATTAAGAAACGTTTCAAGGCACTTAGAAACTTCCTTCTTGGACTGCATGAAAAATACCTGACGGTATCTGGTAAAATCATCTTTGAAACAAACGTAGTACTTAGCACCACCTAGAGACTGTTGCTGCATTGGACCACATACATCTATATTTATCAATTCTCCTGGCGTAGTAGCCCTTTGTTTCCTTGTTCCAAAGGGACGACGACTCTGCTTGCCATAACAACATCCATCACATATTTGGCTGTCTTTTGCATCACCTTTTATTTGATATTTTCTCAGTATATCATTAACATGAGCCTTGTTTTGATGACACAGTCTTTCATGCCACAATTGTAAGGATTGGTCTGCCGAGGCAACACATACTTCAGCAGCAACACATACTTTTGGATAAAGAACACGCATTTCTAATGCATACAAGCCATGCACAGTTCTTACTCCTTTCAAGCGCACTCTGCCATCTCTCAAGAGGGAACACTCATCTTTTGATGCCTGGAACTTGAAACCCCTTTTTAAGGTCTGACTGATGGAAAATAGATTTTTACTAATGTCAGGAACATACCACACCTCTGTCAGATGATGCTTCTCCCATTTGCTATTGACCTTAATTTCAATATTCACAGTTCCATGTCCATAAGCCATAATTGCATCACTATTTCCCACATATACTGGCTTAGGTGAGACAAATTTAGTGAAGTCCACAAAATAATTTTTGTGCTTAGTCATGTGAGCAGAGGCTCCACTGTCGGCAATCCACACTTCACTTTCTGGAACACCTTCCACAGTACACACAAAAGCATCACCTTCAACTTTTGGTTTACTTCCTTTCTTCCAACAGTCCTTAGAAAGATGACCTGGCTTACGACAGACGTAACATTTTCTCTCAGGTTTCTTGAAAACTTTCTTCCTAGTAGCAACCAGGGCTGTGGAATCTGTTGACTTTGAAGGTAGCCTCATTTCAATAAGGCGAAGTCTTTCAGTTAATTTATTGACTGATCTCTCCTCTATGGGAACTGACTCCCAAACACTCTTGAACTCAAAATATTCTGATGGCAATGTAGACATGATTCTGCTCATCAGCAGGAGATCCGGCAATGTTGTTTTAGCAACACGCCTTAGCTTGTCGTTTAATTCGCTAAAGTTCCTTTGCAGCTTTGCAATATGGCTTGCAATATCATCCTCCAGTTCTTTTTCACTGCGAAAAAACTTCTCCATCAAACGATCGAGTCTTTGCCCGGAACTCTGCTCATATACCGACAGCAACTTTTCCCACACACTTTTAGCTGTGTTGCAAACCGATGTCAATTCAGCATTGCTGTCATCCATATTGCCCACAAGAATCAGTTGTGCCAGGGAGTCATCTTTAATGAAAGCCTTCTGCGCTTTCTCATACGCAGCAATCGCTTCAGCTGAAGCCTCGGCCGGTAATCTTGGGCATTCCCGATCTCCACAAACAACATCATGAACATCGTGATGTCGCAACAAGAGTTCAATTTGCCGCTTCCATTTACTCCAATTTGCAGCTCCCACAAGCTTTTCAATATGAGCTTTGAATTCCATTTCAGTCTCTGTACACGTGCTTAGGCCTAACAAACACACGCGGTGTTTTAACTTATAATTTTTCTTTCAAAAAAATAATTTTTTCTCCACGAAGACACTTAACAAATCTCAGGGATTCCTGGGCCCATAACCTGTTGCAGAAATACTTTGCAGTAGGATTTATTAAATGTAGATTCTAAGCACCTTGAAAGCACACAGCAATCATTACAGAAGAAAGGTAATTACTCAAAGGTAAACATTAAAGATGTTGCCAGATGTAACGAAACGATTACTATTAATTTGATTATTTCAATATTACCATGCGGATTAGTAGCCATTGAAACTTTGCTTGGGTGGACTCTGTTAGGGAAAGTTCCTGATAGTAAAGTTACTACAAGCAATGCCATGTTAGTGACATCACTTTTCGCTAAAGAGTTTGACATTTCAGACTTCTGGAAACTGGATTCTATTGGAATCAATGATCCTATTGAAAAGCTGTCTAAAAAAGAGCAAGAGGATTTGACTACTGAAAATTTTCTTCAAACTGTTAGGTACAATGAAGATAATCGCTATGAAGTTCATTTGCCTTGGTTAGATAACTCTGTGTGCCTTTACCTGATAATTTTGAGCAAGCTAAAAGAAGGTTAGACACCACAACCAAGAAGTTTTTTCATGAAAATTTGTACGATAGTTATGAGGGCATATTTTCCGAATGGCTGCGTGAAGGAATTATCGAAGAAGTACCAATTGAAGAGAAAGATTTGCCTGCTAATTATCTACCTCACAGACCTGTTATCAAAGTTAGTAAGACAACTCCTATTCGCCCGGTTTTTGATGCATCTGCTCGACTCAAAGGACATCCGTCACTAAATGACTCCTTACATAGTGGTCCAAACTTGATTGAGCTCATTCCTGATATTTTGCTGCGTTTTCGAGAAAAGAAGATTGGTGTAATCGCAGACATAAAGAAAGCCTTTTTGCAAATTAGCCTCTGTAGAGAAGACAGAGACTTTTTGAGATTTCTATGGTGGACAAATAAGGCTTGCAAAGACTACAGGTTTTTTCGGCATACCAGAGTAGTTTTTGGCGTTCGCAGCAGTCCTTTTCTACTAGGAGCTGTATTGAAGTATCATCTTGAGCAAAATACTGATGTTGATCCTTTTATAACTAGTTGTCTTTTGAAGAGTTTTTATGTGGACAATCTTGTAACAAGCGTCCACAGTGAATTAGATTTGCAGCGAGTGATAAGTGTTTCTAATGAGTTATTAAAAAAAGGTGGTTTCATTCTGCGGGATTGGGAATCTTCTCTAACAGAGGATGGAACATCCTTCAAAACAGATCTGTTAGGCCTTCAATGGAATAAAATTGAAGACTGTTTTTCGCTAAATATCAGCTGGTTGAAAGAAGTAAATGTCGACAACATTACTAAACGCACAATATTATCGGTTACTCACAAAGTGTTTGATCCATCTGGATTTGTATCTCCTGTAATGCTTTGTCCTAAAATTATGCTACAAAAAACCTGGAAATTATCGTTGGAATGGGACGTAGAAATCACTGATCCCTTCGACAAGAATTTTTACAATGGTTTAGGGAACTAAAAGTATTGGAAAATGTTACCGTTCCTCGCTGGATCAACGTTAATCCAGAAAATATGAAGAACTTCTCCATTCATACCTTTTGTGACGCAAGTAGAGATGCATATGCCGCAGTTACGTATCTTGTACAAGAGGGAGAATGTGGAAAGGTGCATTTTTTAGCCTCGAGATCACGAATATCTCCTCTGAAAGTTGCTACAATTCCAAGATTAGAGCTTCTTGCTGCATTGGTGGGAGCAAGATTAACGAAATCTGTGTTGGATGCTCTTGGATGGACGGATATTAGATGTTTTTATTGGAGTGATTCCACTACCGTTCTTACCTGGATCATTAAAGATGAAAATTGGTCTATTTTCGTGAATAACAGAGTCCAAGAAATACGGAATATTAGCCAAGCTTTTTCTTGGCGTCATATTTCTGGCTTTGAAAATCCAGCTGATTTACCCTCCCGAGGATGCAAAGCAAGTATTTTAGTGAAAACTAGATGGTGGGAGGGGCCAAAATGGCTTACTTTATTTGAAGACGAAGGACCATGCAATGAATATGAGTTTGATGAAGATGAGATACCTAAAAGAGAAAAGGAAAAGCTCAATATTAGCTTTGGTGTCTGTAAATCAAGATTCATCTGCAGGCTGGCTTTATCAGCGCTTTTCAAAATATGAAAGCATTGTGAAGTTAGTGGGATGGATTTTGAGATTTGTAAAGAGCTGCAGATGCGATGTTCAGCTAAGGAAAAAGGGAAGTTTGGATGCTGAAGTATACAGGGCAGCAGAGAAACAAGTGATAAAATTGGTCCAGTCGGAATCTTTTGTGAATGAGCATGATGCAAAACTAAAAACTTTGAGTGCGTATAAGGATGCCGATGGAATAATACGGCTCAAGACGAAAATAATTTTCCGTCAGGATACAGAAGATTTTAGAGAACCAGCTGTTCTCCCGTCCAATCATAAAGTTGTCGAAAGACTAATATTTTCTCACCATATCAAAAATAATCATGCTGGAACTCAAATTTTGCTTAATATTTTGGGAGAACATTTTTGGATTTTGAGAGGAAGAAAAACAGTGCGTTCTGTTATCTCAAAATGTGTCGTTTGCAAAAGATTTTCTTCTAAATGTTGTGATGTTGTATCTGCTCCTTTGCCTGAAGATCGAATACGACAGGCAAACGTGTTCGAGATTTGTGGAATTGACCTGGCGGGACCTTTATTTTTAAAAGATGGAAAGAAGGCTTGGGTATGCATTTTTACATGCGCCGTATATAGAGCTGTCCACTTAGAGCTTGTTTCATCGCTATCGACCGAAAGCTTTTTGCTAGCTCTACGGCGATTTATAGCTCGGAGAGGCCGATGTGAAACCATGTACTGTGATAATGGCACTAATTTTGTCGGAGCTTCCAATTTGCTTAGAAGTTTAGATTGGGGCCGCATTTGTAGCGACAATTCACCATGGTGGGGTGGATGGTGGGAGAGACTAATTGGTATTCTTAAAAGTCTTTTGAGAAGAATACTTGGAAGAGCAAGTTTGGCATTTGAGGAGTTGACAACAGTTATTTGTGATTGTGAATCTGTAATCAACTCACGCCCTTTGACTTACATCGACGAATGTGACTCAGAATTTGTTCCACTTACCCCTGCGATGTTTCTTCAGGATATCAAAAACTCTGGTGTTCCAGACTGTGATGCGGCAGATCATAAAAGTCTCAACCATCGTGTCAAATACAGGTTAGCTTTACAGAAGGACATTCGAAAGAGGTTCAGGTCCGAATATCTTGGATCTTTGATAAGGAGGCCGGAAAAGACTAGAGCTTCGATGATAATTCCCGGGGACATTGTTCTCATAAAAAGTGACAACGCCAATCGAATCGACTGGCCACTGGGGAAAGTGACAGAAATTCTGCCAGGGAAAGACGGTGTGTGTCGACTCATTAAATTTAGAACATCTCGCGGAGAAATTCTGCGTCCAATTCAGCGCGTCTTCCCTTTAGAGATCTCTTCTAATGATTCGTCTTTTCCACCTGACAAAAATGCATTATCTACAAAAATAGCCTCTATGAAGAATGCTATTCCTAAGTGTTCTGACGACAACTCCATCGACTACGCAATTGTTCAAAACAAGACAAGACTAGGACGGACTGTTAAAATTCCCAAAAGGCTGGATCTCTAATATAGTTGTTGAGCTGTGGGACTTCCACATGTCAAGGTGGGAGGATGTGAGATCCACTTTATAAATTTCAGTTTATTATGTTAAAAGCAAAACAATTATTTAAATTTATTATTTTGTTCACGTGAATTTATTTATCATTGTTTAATTTTTTGTCACCGTGAACTGAACGATATTGCAAAAGTATATTATTTTGTACGCTGTGGCAACAAGGAAGTGCTCGTTCTGTTTGGATTAATTAAAAGTATTCCATGAAAAAATTATTTATAACTAGGTGAGTCTTGGACTCTAGTTGGCATGTTAATTTGTGAAATAAATGAGATTTGGCAGTATTAATAGTTTGGAGTATTAATTTTCAATACAAGAAACTTTTTATTTTTACGATAATTTTAGAGCCGAGTTTTCATTTACAGCACATAGCCTGTCAAGACTTTTATCTCCTATCTTGAGGTGAATGACAGGATGATATTGATTCACTTGTCCATGTTTAATTTATAGTTTTGGGTGCCTTGCCAGATCATACAAAGGACTGCAAAACCATAACATCAAGCTTTAGCCCCCCTAGAATCCTGCCCCCCCCCCGTGATGCGGAGGTGTACGTTACACCAATGTGTAAAGCGTTAAAATAAATATAATTAAGCAGAACATACCTCAACAGAGAGAAGGAGAGGCAGGAAAGGAATCTTCCCAAGTGTAAGGTCTCGAAACATCCCGCGCCTCTTCTTTCGATGATAAGTACTTTATTAATCTACCGAATCTATTTAAAAATAATAATTTATAAGAGAAACAATATGGAATGCAGGAATATTTTGGAACTGCTATTGGGGCAATGTACCTAATATTGTAGATTGATGAAACTGAGACTCAATAAACTCAAACATAACTCAAGACATGATTGCACGTTTTTAATACGAAACGCAAACTCAAAATCGAAACAAAAACTAAAAGAACTACTAAAAAGTAAATAAATTAGTGTTGCCATACAGATTTATAAAAAAAGTAATAACATTAAATGTTAGTTTCTACATAGAGTTTTATTCAGGATAAGAACATATGTCGTTCAACAAATTGAAGATATGGAAATTATAAAATGTTTAATATATTGTCGCTAATACATTCCATTTCATAGTTCAGGAGGCCTGCTGAATTGTACGAGCGTCACATTCAATTACTGCGATTTACTAATAAAGGTCAAAATCGGACCCTTAGACCAACAGATTTTTAATTTGTCAGAAAAATTGTCTCTGTGCTTTCAAAAAATTAACTTTTCCTTATAAATTAAATCTGCGTATGCTTGTAGTTAAACTAGAAACTAAAAAAATTACGCGACCCTTATAATTTAGAACACACACCATAACACGAGAGAATATTTTAGCCCATTTCCATTTTAAGGGTAATAATAAATTGCCGAATGATAGGGAATTGAAAGAACTTATTAATATAAAAACGCTATGAACTCATAAAATTTTTCCTTTATGTAATTCTCATAGAAGATTAGTAATGCAAGTGCAATTTGATAAAATTCAAATTTTGATTTAGAAATATGAGGTCATAGAAATCTGAATTTTTTTCTGTGTTGCTTTGATGCAAGAAAAATAAGAGAGAAAATTAACGTCTCACTGTTTTGCTACACGAGTGCTTTTGGCGACGGAACTCGTAATTTTGAACTAAGGTCAAGTGACAAGGATGACACCAGCTCTCTTAACTACCACACCAATGGGAGAACGTGCATCGCTCCTATACACGGCGTGGTAGTGGGCTTAAACTCATGATACACCAGCCATGAGTCCGTTACCTTGACCACTAGGCTACCACGGTCAGAAAAGTAAGAGTGCTATCATTTGAAAGAATGGTGAATGATGTACAGTCCCAGAGTGTGATGGAATAAAGTACTATATAATAGGAGAGTTATCAAATATTACTTCAGTGTACAAGAATAACTTAAGCAGTTAGCAGAGTAATACGAGATAGCAAAGATAATAGAATTATAATATAATATACATCTTGATTTTATACAGAGAAATAAGATGCAAGAGAGAAAATAAATACAAAAATGCCATTCAGAATTGACTTTTGAGTAGTTATTACAATGGTTCTTTTTGAATGTGAAAAATTAATATGAAGTACTTTTCCTTTCAGTAAATTTCACAATATATATATATATAGTGCTATAGACATCCTCCAAAAATTAGGCATATTAATTTCAATCAAATATGCGAATTGATTTAACATATTCAGGATAGTAAGACACTCCCAACGGAATGGAAACAGTATCATTTGCATGATACACAAAAAAGATAACTTGCTTGACTGTAGTAATTATAGAGGAATCGGTCTTCTTTGCACATCCTATAATATTCTGTTCACTATTCCTTTTGACACTTTTACCGTTTATTGATAACTTGATAGGCGACTATCAATGTGGATTTAAGAAAGGAAGATCTACAACTGAGCAAATTTTCAACTTAAAACAGATTCTTGAAACATATAGAGAATTTGGAATTGAGACTCGCAATCTTAATGATTTTAGAACAGCATATGATTGCATTAACAGAGTTCTCATAAAAGCTATGCATGAATTAAAAATTCCTGAAAAACTTGTTGCACTTGTAACTTTGACTCTCAAAGAAAGCAAGATTCAAGTACGCACACAAAGTGATTTCACCGAACAGCTCGAGATGAAAAATGGAGTGCGACAGGGAGATGCATCGGCATGCCTCCTGTTTACTGTAGCACTTGAAAAGTTATTAGACTCTCAAAAATCAATGTTAGGGGAAATATTTTTAATAAGTCAGTTCAAATACTGGCTTATGCTGATGACATTTGCATTATTGCCCAAACAGCACCAGCTTTTAAGTAGGCATTTATGGCATTATAACAAAGGGCTAAAAGAATTAACTTATCTGTTAACGAGAATAAAACTAAATATTTACCTTGTTTAAAGTCTGACTTACAACTTAGTCACATAGAAAATAGCAATTATAAATTTGGAAAAGTTAACAGTGTTACTTAATTAGAGCCAAGATTAATAAAAATGAGCTGGCCCAGAAATTTTTAAAAGAATCATTGCTACAAATAGATGTTTTTATGCTTTGAAGAGTTATTTAAAATCCAGTTTTCTCAAATTAAAAACTAAATTGCTTCTTTACATAAGTCTTATAAGATCTGTCCTGACTTATGCATCAGACTTGGCCATTGACTTAATGAGAGGAGGAAGCGCTGGGAATTTTCGAGAGAAAGATCTTACGCTGCATTCTTTGTGGGATCCAAGTGAATAGATCATGGCGAAGAAGATCTAACTTACACAGAATTTACAAACAACCAGATATTGTAAAATTTGTCAAATTACAGAGACTAAAATGGGCTGGTCATCTATCTGGCTAGAATGAATGAAGATCGTTGCTGCAAGAAAATCTTTCTGGCAAAGCCTATGGGAAATAGACCTCGGGGCAGAGCCCCGTTAAGATAGATTGACTGTGTCAAAAAAGACCCAAATATTTTAAAAGTCAAAAATTGGAAAACAGTTGCCGAAAGTAGAGATGCCTGGAGAAAACTTCTGGATAAGACCAGGGCTATTGAGCCATTGAAGATTTAAATAATGATTCTAATAGAAAACTCTAAAAGTCCAAAAAGATGTGAATATTGTAGCAGGAATCTATTGTTTGAAGAATTTCTAGACTATAAAAATAATCAAAATATACTTCATAATATGTCTAAAAATACTTCATAATATATTCAAAAGTATCACAATTTTTTTTGAAGTAAAAAGTTCTTTATTTCATTTTTGAACTGTTTTTGGATAACAAATGTACATTTTCATTTTTACTTTACAAATATTGTTTTTTCACATGGTTTTTATGAAGAATGTAATCTGCAATGTCAAAATAGTAGGTTTGTGAACGTGTAGGAAGAATTAATTGTACTTTAAAAGTACTATAATTAATCATACTATAGTTATTTAAGAAATTTTAAGTTGCTCATACTTTAGGTATATTAAGTCATTTTCATTAAAAAAGATGGTTTAGGTGTTGTAGCCACAAATAAATTTTCAAACTGTTATAAGTGTTTAAACATTTTATTTTGCATTTTTAAGTACAGAGGCATTCATTTGCGTAATCTCAATATCTCTTGACAAATTAACAAGATTATAGATATTTTATGAAACAAATGTTATATAATTTTCCCACTTATTTATTTGACACAGAAAAGTAATCGCTGCTGGAATAAAATTTTGCAAGCAAAATTTTAAGATAAAGATTCAAAGCTATTTCTTTTGAGTAAATAAGTTTCCAAATATTGAAATTATGAATATGCTATGCAGATAATTTGAATTAAACAATAGAAAATCCACAATGTTTCTTAAGAAACTAGCAAAGACTATTCGATAAAACTTTTTTTTAAAAAGGTATAAAAAGTTTCAATTTGAATATAAAAATATTCATTAGAACATCACAAAAACCCTGCATTAATTTATTTAGCATTTTTTTTTTAAAAGAAAAGTATTAGTGCATTACATGCAAATAAATCATATTCTTGTTTTTAACAGATTTTCTAATTTAATAGCATCTGCAGCAAATTTTCTGATTCCATCAGATAGCTTATCGCTTGCCATGGGGTCATCATTAAGTTCCCATCTGAACTGAGCTTCATCAAGGGTGACTTTTTCTATATTCATGTTTTTAGCTGTAAAAAAAAAATTAGTTAATTTTAAAAAGAAAAACATTTGTAATTTTCAATAAATATAAAATTGTAATTCAACTTTATCCAAAACCCATAACAATAATTAATAATGAGAAGGCAAAGTTAATGTATCCATTTTTTTGGGGGGAGATAGTCTAATGTTAGTAATATAGAGAGAGAAAGCATTTTTTTTTTTAACGTAAGGGGAGTTGATTGGATGCAAGAATATTTACAAGAATTTATTAAACAAAACTATTAGTGATAGTTGGAATGATTGATAATATATTCCATCAATTATAGTTATCAATAATGCAATCAATAATAGTTATTTACTATTCTTGCAATATCAGTGAACCATGTTCTAGTGAATTTACACAAGATCTTACTTTCCATTTTCAAATTTTCTCACTGGAATGATTTTTAGCCAAACCACTTCTATGTTATGATGAAAAATTTGCTATTGTTTTGCTCTAGTAAAGATAATTTTAGCCAATGTTTCCTGATTAGGACTGAAGCAAGATCTAACAAACTTAACATAAGTTTATTTTCAAGGTACATAATGTCACCTTTTGCAATTCTAATGACCATAATTTCTCACTATATTTCTAGTTTGTGTTGCAAAATATCAAATACGTCAGTTGGCACTTTTCAATTAAGCCCAGTTGTGTTTTATCTTGTTTTTTGTCAGAATATGAGGGACACTGTTGACAAAATTAGTCAATTATGTATGTAATAAGATCCTCTTATTATAAAAGGGATTTAGGATATCAAAAAGGATTCACCTTAATGAAATAATATACCTCTCAATTAAACTTTCTTTTTCTTCTCTCAATAAACTTTCTTCATTTTAAAATATTGCATATCAATCCAGAAAAAAATTAAGAACTCCTTAAAATTAATAAAAACTCTTACCAGAATTTTTTAAATTTATGAACCTTTTAATTTTATACAATTGTGATCTACAGTATTACGTCTTTATAAATTTAAAAATTATATCATTTGCCAATTATACATTAAAAGTAAACAAGAGGATTTAAAACAATATACCTTATACTGCTTATGTGCTGTTATCAATATTTTAAAAATGTAATAATACAACAATAAATTTTTATAGTAGCTTTTAATTCTATTTATTCTAACAAATTAATACATTAATTTTCAGAACATAGAATGTGTTTATATAAGTATTTAAATTAAAACATACAAATAAATATACAATTTCTGAATTCTTGGAATCCTAATATTTATTCAACCATCATTAAAGTTTTAAATTACTCATTTAAAGCAGAATTTTACACAGTTCTCTAAATGATTTTATACATTAATTATCAAGTATTGCCATTAAATCTTGTCTCAAATGAAAATAGAACTCTTAAATTGAGGATTTAAAATTAAATAAAGTTTCTTTTACAAAGAATGATTCAAGAAAGTATGAAAAAACAAATGTATTAATTATTATAGAATATGTTATTGTTTTTTCAACATATACTACATATACAACACTAATTTAAAAAAAAAAATTTCGTATAGAAATTTGTATGAATAGATTTAGAGTATCGCATGTTAACCAGTTTTTCCAGTCCTTCAAGAACTTTATTATATCATTTTATGAAGGTAATGTTAAAGTAACATAGAAAACTTCTAGGCAAGACTTCGATTTTTTTAGCTACAAAATATGCATCTGAAAACCAATTGAGCATAGTATAAGTCTTAATTAAAACACTTTTTTAAAATGATATTTTGATACATTAAATAGAACTGATTATTGAAGATGTCATCCATGAATTCTAGATAATCAATTTCATTACATGTTTACATTGAATAAAGTAAAAAACGAGAGAGAATAAAAGAGTAACACATGAAACATTTTAGTATAACTTATTTTATGCTTGTTATTTATATTTCAATTGCATTCAAGTAATAAAAAAAACTTAGTTCCTCTGTAAATTTTTTGTTTATAAATAGCTTAATGAAGACAGTCAAAAATAAGTATTTGTAATATTTATACAATAGTATCAAGTATTTGTAATATTTATATAATAGTATATCCAGGGCCAGCTCTAGCAATTTTGTCGCCCCGGACAGAAATGAAAAATGCCGCCCTCTCCCCAAAGTAAAAAGAAAAACTATTATTAAAAGAGATAAAAATTGTTCATAAATGCACACCTATAAAACTTTAATATTCCTTGCCAAGAAAAAGGGAGCTAACAATACATATATATACACATACTGGGTGCAGCGAAAAAACCCAGACAAACAATTTTTTAAACAACTTTATAAAAAATTAAGAAATTAACAAAATTTAACAAATATAATAAGAGTATACTTGTACTAATAAATAAATTTAACTGGTTTCAAAGTGAACGCCGTTTGCAGCAATGCAGAGGCACAAATGCTTGCAGAAATTTTCAACAATGAGCTTCAATTACCTTTAATCTATCCCATTCCTGCAGAAACAATTGCTTCAGAAAGTCCAAAGTTTTGTATGGTTTAGTGCAGTCAGTCTCTGGACTCAAAAATGGACCATACACTGTAATCCATGAGATTGAGATCTGGCAAGTAGGGTAGCTATTCTTCACATGATATCATATCTGGAAAATTTGCCTTGCACCACTCTTGTGTCTTTTTGGCCTTGTGATCTGGTGCAAAGTCTGGTTGAAACGTCCACTTTGCATTTCCCAAATGCTTTTGGGCCCACGTAAGTACAAAAGCTTCAAGAATGTCCCTCTGGTACACTTTTTGATTGATTTTAACGCCCTCTTCCAAAAAAATCAAAGGAGTTTTACCACTTGCGCAAATTTCGCCCCAGACCATGACCGACTTTGGATATTGGCAATATTCAACAATTGCTGAATGCTTGGAGTGTCCGCAGACCAGATTCAATAATTTTGAGAGTTATGAACTTGTTGAACTGCTAAGAGCTTCTCATCAGTGAAAAGGAATCTCTCCCATTGCTGACTTGCGGCCAGTCTCAAAAGTTTTCGGCATCTTTGGAGCCGTACAAGTTTGTTTCTTTCATTGAGGAGCTGAAATTTTCGCAACTTGTAAGGCTTCAGTCCAAGCTCCGTTTTTGCAATTCGTCTCACCGATCTGATACATATTCTCATGTCACGAGCGATTTTCTCATGGAAACCATCGGATTCCTCTGGACTAACTTTTCAATGGCCTTACGATTCATTGAAGTGTTTATAGTGCGTTTTCGCCCACTTCCTGGACGTCGACCATTATTGCCAAGCTCTTTGAAACGGCAAATTGCATTAAACACTGTTTGCCGAGGTACAATAAGCAAATGAACGACTTCACACTTTCGTTTCTTTAGCTGAAACAACTCTAAAATAGCAGACCTTTTGCTCAACATTATCAAAAACAGATAAATTAAAGTACAAACTAAGAAATGTATTAAAAAATATTTTATTATTAAAGTGGTGGATAAAGAAATATGAAAATACCAATTAAAAGGAAATTTATTAATTATTCTAGGAGGCAAGAAATTTGTCCGAGTTTTTTTGCCGCACCCTGTATATATATTAGAAACTAAAACATAAGAAATTACCACAGTTTTTTTTTTTGACTTTTAATTCTGAAAACTTCTGATTCAATTTGTTCAGCTATTTCATGTTCGATAGCCAATGTAGCTAAGCCATTTAATCTATCTTTAGAATTTGTGAACTGTAAGAAATTTTTTATTAATTTTAATTTTGAGAAACTAATATCTACACTTGCCAAACTTATTAGCAAAGAAAGTAAAATAAATGCAATAGCAAGATTTGGAGCGAATTCTAAAACAGAAATAAATTTTGAAACTTCAACTAGCTTTTTTCTCTCTTTTGCCTGCTAAAGCTGAAACTGACATTATCCCATCTGCTCAATCAAGCACGTTTACATCCAATGATTCTCCGTCGGTCAACATCATTTCTAAATTTTTACAGATTTTAATTAATAAAAGTTTTAAGGGTATCTCTTAAATCATATATATTGTACAAAAATTGAAAATAATTACTGTCAGTACTCATTAAATTAAATCTGCATTCCAAGGCATTAACTGCTTCGTCCAATGTAAGAAAATAAAACTATCTTGAATTTTAATTTAGGATATTCCATCGGATAATTTTGTGCTTCATAATTAAAATTTACATTTTCCCGTTGAACTCTGTGACGTGGCTGCGTCACCTCAAAGTTAGCAGATATATCAATCTCGACGGCCAGCTCTTTTGCATCACAGTGCATTTTATAAAAAGTCGCATCCTTAAAAAAATCTTTACAATTTCTTAAGAGTTCCATAGTAGATGGTAGATCGTAATATTTTGTTTGCAATAGCTTGCTTATTGGATTTTAATGCAATTAAAGATTTTATACCAAATAATGATGGCCATAGGAACTTGAATTGTTAAGCAGAATTTAATAATCCAAAGGCCTCATCTTATAGAGTTGTCGATTTCAGCATTATTATAAAAACTAAGCATCATAAAAACCTCCCAATCGATAACTTAAGGGTTTAATAGCCGCTATTCAGCTTTCCCAGCTACTTACACTAAGTGGCTTTAAAGTTTTATGCTCTTTATACATTTTAATAATATAACCCAACGAAAAGTTGATGAGAAAAAATATTTTTTTGAACTATATTAAAAAAGTACAGGCTTCTAAGGATGCTTTTGCCATGTCATTAACGACCAAATTCAAAGAGTGGCTACTACATGGCACATAGATTGTTCGCAGATTTAACATTCTTATTTTAAATTGAGCCCCTGATTTCTCGCCTTTCATATTCACTCCGTTATTGTAGGCCTGTCCCCGCATATCTAGCAAATTAAGCCCTAATTTTTTTAAAGTTTCTCAACTATTAAATTTGAAAGTTCTCTTCCAGTTAATCTTTCAACTGGAAGGAAACCAAAAAAGCTCGCATTTGTTTTAACGATAGCTTCGTTAGAATTAGATTTCTCAATACATGTATACCTTACCATAAATGTCATTTGTTCGATCTGCTGGCATCAGGGGCGCAATTAAAAAAATTATTGAATATTTAGCTTGTTTATTTTTATGAACAATATATAATTTAATATTCACATATAAAAGAGAAATTATCTCGTTCTGAATATTTTTCCCTAGATAGTGTACTTTAACTTCTTCCAAATTTTCCATAACAAAAATAAAGTATTTTTAAAATTTGGTCCAAATGCCGCCCCGGACGTGGGTCCGGCCCTAGAGCCGCCCCTGGTATATGCTGTCACTTATGTGTATAAAAAAAAACATGTTAAACTATTTTTAGATTTAAATTCTGACAGCTAAAACGATTAAAAATGGTTTTTAAAATGAATATTTTCAACAGGCAATATCAATCAAGTTGCCTAACTATTTTATTTCAATATAAAATAAAATTTTTCTAGTTCCTGTTAAAGTGTATTAAAATACTTTTTAATAATTACTTAAATACTATATAAAATACTTTATAATAGAATATAAAAGTTGTAATTATTAAAAAAACTGCAAGTAGTCTACACACCAGTTTCAGGGCTCAGATACTGACGAATTTCATCATTAGAATTAGCCAACTCTTGAAGAAATTTTGGGCTAAATAAACAAATTAAAGTTAAAAAAACATCTAAAGTACAAAAAAGGTAACATTAAAAGTTAAAAAAATTATGTTAGATTATATATGACACACAAATATGTAAATGGAACAAAATACTTAAAATCGAAAGAACTGGGAGTTTCAAATTGAACTGGACTTTGATTTTAAATGGAAAAATATGCTAAATAGAATTTAATTATAAAACTACTCATCTCAAATCTTTTATATAAAATTTTATAATGTGATCCTCGTACACAAATATACTGGTAAAAATGTTTAATCAATATTCTAAATTATATAAGATAGTAAAGTTAGTTGCATAGGTTACAAATGATCTGAAGCAATGTTTAATTTTTCTTCCATTAAAATTTTTTTTTTTACTACAATTTACTTCAATATGAAATGATTGAAAAAATTTTAACTTAAAAGTCTATGCAGGTTGGTTATGCATCTCAATACCAATTCTAAGTGTTTGCTCCAATTAAAGAGTAACAGAAATAAAAACTACATTGCATTTACATACCTATATTGCTTTTCTGATGAAACTTAATTTATATTCAAAACTTTTTCCTTATACAGTAGAAAGTTGTTTACACGGAGGTTTATTAACCGGAGCGTCAAATATCCGAACCAAAGTCCTAATACGTTTTCGAACAGTGCAATGCTCAACAGTTGTTTTGTGCAAGGCCAAAAGTGATGGGAAACTCAAGGTGAGGGATATTTGGGAAATTTTAGCTGTGTGATTTGGTAAACATCTGCACGGAATATTAGGTCAGTTTGTTTCCAAGTGCGGGGGTGTACACATGCTCTTTTGTTGATGTAGAAAATGCGATGAAGAAGACTGTGGATTTCAAATGCTAAATGATGATGAGATTGCGACTTCTGTGCAAGAAGAATCCAACTCTGTCGATGACGAAATGGATGAAGATGAGGACAACAACAACGAAAGTAGCAAGGGTCCATCAAATTCTGATGCGTTTTCTGCATTTGAGACAGCTATGAAGTGGTACAAACAACAATCAGAGTGCTGTCCTATTCAAATACTGCTGCCCAAGAGAATCGGAAACCTTGCAGCAAAAAAACGAAGGTGTACAATGGTACAGCGAAAAATAAGTGATTATTTCTCACAATAAAGGTAAAATTGAGATATTTTGCATCTATTTTGCTTTTTCTTCAAGCACGTTTCCCCCATGTATGGTTTTCAATATTTGTATAGTGTCCAGTATCATATACTGCATGGATTGAATTGAGTTTTCGGTCATCCGAACAATCGCGTATCCAAACTGTGTCCGGTCCCAATTGATTCGGATAAACGAAGTTCTATTGTAGATGGTTAAGAAATGCTCAGAATCAGTCTATAATGGCAATTAATTTTAACTTCTATAAAAGCAAGAACCTCCTGTTAAAACTTGGGCTTTCTTAAATATCATGCATTGAATAAGTTAAATGTTTTTTAAGACACAAATAACAAAAGTTCTTTAAGTTGAATGATTTACTTTTGTTTGAAAAACGAATTTCTAATATACATACATAAAACTTACTAGAAATACAACAAACATTTTCAAAACACGGAACGAATAGCTACTCAGATATGACGAAATTGATCTCAAATACAATGTCGATACATGGATAGAAAAAAAAATGACTAATGAATAAACAAGAATTGAGAACTCTGTTTTCTAACACAACACTGTTTAAAGATATAATATCCAAGATTCATATCAAGTCATTTCAAAGTTTTGAAATTACTTTTATTGGCAATAACTTTACATACTAAATTTTCTTGTTGAAAAAAGTTAGTAGAAAGGAAGAAAAGGCAAATAGTGCTGAGATGTTTCTACAAACAAATGCTTTTTTATGATAATCATTAATTCTTCAAAAATTGTTAAAGAAACTGTCAATCATAATCAGAAATGTTTTAATTTTTTAAAAACTTATAGGCAAATGAAAGATTTGGTGATAATACCAACAAAGACAGATTGTCAAACCAATCACACAAAAATATATAAATTAATAACTTTTTAAAATTTATATTATATAAAACAATATTTCATAAATGGAAAAATATAAAAATTGTAGACAAATGTCTTTTTACCTAAAAATTTTAATTGCAGATTGAATTTTTATCAAATAAATTAAAACGTTTCAAACTTATGAACATAGAGCAAGAACAGATTGAATTTGGGAACCACAGATATTCCCCACAGTTGCTTCTTAAAATTAAAAATCCTTCAAAAGAAGAATGCATAAATTTGATAATTTACGATCTTACTATAATTTTCTCATTATTATTATTAGAAATATTCAATTTCTGTAAAAGTTAAGATTTGCAGAACAATTTAATTTCCTTAACTGAAATTTAACTTTAAACCTGTTATAAACATTTCTTAAGAAATTGTGAATTTAGTAGGATTATTGAAAGGGAAAAAATATTACAATTACTTGATGTAAGTGGAAACTATAAAAATTCGTTTCTTTCTGACACTTTTCTATTCAATTTAGATCAATTGCAAATTTATGTAAAAGAAGAAACAGAAAAACTACCTATTAATTCACGAAATAAATATAAGTTCTTAATTAAATGTTAAGCAAAACGAATCTTTAAATTAATGTACACTTTTAATTCAATCAAAAGGAAATTTATAGTGTACAACACTATAACTAAACTTACCTAATGGTTAATAAGTCACAACCAGCCAAACATTTTATTTCTCCAACATTACGGAAAGAAGCTCCCATAACTACAGTCTTGTAGTTAAACTTTTTGTAATAGTTATAGATTTTAGTCACGCTAATTACACCAGGATCATCCTTAGGCTCAAAAGACTTTTGATCTGTATTGGCAACATACCAATCCAAAATACGACCCACAAATGGAGAAATCAATGTGACTCCTGCTTCAGCACAAGCAACAGCCTGTTTATAGAATAATTTTTGTAAGTAAAACTTGAAATTTTTTTTGGAAAGTAAAATCTACAATAATACAATACAATTACACAATTTAAAAGGTTTTTTTAAAAATGAAATCAGATCTCAAACAATGTGACTTCAACTAGAATCTGTAAGCTCCATTAAATGGATATTACATAGAGTAAAACTAATAGAAGGAAATTACACTTTTTTATTTGATATCCATAAAAGAAATACAGTAATGTAGAATACACTTTTACCTAGAGTTACTTTCTATCAATCAAATTAAAGAGTTTAGTTATAAAACACTTTAATTGATTGTTATTAATAAAAAAATAACATTTTTTTATGTGAAAAGTTTTATTGTATAGATATATGCTTAAAGTAAACTGTTCGCAACACAAATACAAAATATAACAATCATGTAGATGTTTCTCTTTGATCTTGGAAATTGAAAAAACTAAAATAATTACATAAAAAGAAAATATATGGAATTTCGTGTATAAAATACTACAAAATATTTACAGTATGATTTAATTAAAAAATATTTAATTTATAAAACTGAAACATTGAATAAGATAATATTGAGAAAATGGACATGCGACTCCAAGTAAGGCCCAGTGGCTGAATGGAAGTGTATCACCCTTCCACATGATAGGTCTGGGGTTCTGTCCTCAGGCTGGGCAAGGTCGACTCAGCCTTTCACCCCTTCAGTGGATTGTTAAATGAGTACAAGCTTTATTGGGGAATAAACACTGGGGGTTTCGCTTCAGACTAACCATCTGCTCATGTACCTCAGCGCCAAATGGAGGGCCCTTATGCTACTGAATTTGAGAGAGACTCCAGGTAATTCAATAATTATTTCACAATACATTTACATACAAACTTTATACTGAAAATATGCCAAGATCAAAAAAATGTGCCCCAAAAAATCTTTCCCAATAATTAACACTGAAATATTTTCATAACCTATTAAAAATATAATATATTAATCGTGATAAACATACATTTATATAGTGACTTAGATCACAATAAGCCTCACTAATATGTAAATTATTGAAACAATTTTTCAATATCTTGTAATAAAAAAAGTTAGATTTACAAATTATTCTACATGTTAGTATGTAGAATAATTAGTAAAGAAAAATAATTTAATGTGTAAAATAATTAAATAAAAATGATAAACTATAATGTTTAAAGTGAAAAGCTTGTTCATTAATTTCTTTTATATACAGCCATTGTCTATTCTAAAATTAAAACCATGAGAAATTCAAGTATGTAGAATAAAATGCAATTTATTTTTTGCATTGAAAATAAGCACATTTTATGAAACACGCATCACAAATATAGTTACTAGTTTTGAAATATTTGTATATATTTTTACCTGAGCAAAATTGAAAAGTAGTGTCATATTGCAATGAATCTGATATTTTTCTTCAAGAATCCTAAAAAGAAATAGTTTTTGAAAATTACTTCAAGGAGATAAAATTTCTGTAAAACAGTATTTTTTTCAATATATATTAAACTTTATTTTTTCGGACACTTACATTGAGTTGTAAAATATATAATAAATTTATTAAAATAGTTGGCAATTTAATTTTTGAAAATATAACTAAATTGATATAATTTTAATGAAAGGAAATAAGAATTGTGTATTAAATATTTCAAGGATCATGCAATCAAACCAATTCTATAAATCCAATTAGTATTCATTTCCAAAAATATATTCAATTAGGATGTTTTTGTTATAAAAATAGCATTGAAAGTATTTAATATTGATTTTCTTTAAATTTTTAACAATAAAAGTTTCAAATTTAAAATGACTGACATAAAATATTTGATAAAAAGCTCAGAATAAAATTGACAGTAAGATTATCATTTGAAATAAACATTTGCATTAAATGTGCAATAAATTGATAAACACAAATTATGACAATATTTATAAAATTAAGCTTTTCGCTTAAAAATTAATCACAAGAAAATTTTTGATTTAACATTTATTTGTATGTTATATATACAAAAATCTACATAAATACACAGAGAAATAATCTTCACAAAAAATGTATTATATTATGAAACATTTACATTAAAATATCTACTTTAAATATAGTATTTATAAGAATTTTATAATTTTCTCCCAAGAAAAGTTAAACTTCATACATTTAACCAAAAGTTCGTGTTAAAAAAAAATTACTTAGAAATAATTTAATGACAGCAAACAAAAAGTATATATATGAATTAAAAAAATATTAGAAAAGGAAATCATACTTTGCAGCTTGAATACCTTCCCAAGTTGAAGCCAACTTAATAAGAATGCGATCTTTATGTATACCTTCTTCTTCATACAATTTAATTAGATGTCTTGCTTTTTCGACGGATCCATCTTTATTGAATGATAGCCTAATAAAAAAAAAAAGATTTATAGTGAGCAAGTATTTACTAAAGAGGAGTTAAATTTTTTTTTTTTTTGAGCTAGAGTCCAGGTCATCTATTTTATAGTGATTCACAGTAATATAATACTGTGAAGGTTTAAACTTCATAATCAAATTCTAAGAGGGTGTTCAATGACCCCCTATTATTTAACATTAGTTAACTATTTAACATTTTACTTTTCAGAAATATTATTAACTTTTTCCAAAAGTTTTTTTGTTAATACTCAGTTTGCTATATATGCATATTATTCCTAAAATATTTTATAATAAGTAACATTATTCTGATAATTATTTACATAATGAATGGCAATATCAACACTAAACAACCAAAATAAGAATTCTTACTTATCTATCCTTTTATTAACTGAAACTTAGAAGTGAAATATTTAATATTTCTATAATGTATCTATGTAGAATCAACAAAAAATGGATTTAAACCAAATTTCCCTCTAGAGATTCACAGGAATAACAAACTCCTCCCTAAAATTTTTAGATATGGAGAAATCGATTACCCATATTTATATCTAAAAATACTAAGCACCCTAGAATGCCAAAACAGGCTGTTGGAGAAAATGCAATTAATATTATACATAAAGTAGAATATTACAGATTAAGTTCATGGAACATGCTTTGACACAACAAGCATGAACACTGGTTGTTTAAATAGAGCCTGTGTTTTATTAGAAAGCTTGAATATGAGCTTCCATGTTATGGAATAAGTCTTGGCAAAAATATTTTCTTTACATTTTCAGCCTTCAAGTTCTCCAGGCATTACAATTAAAGAGATTGAAGGCTATTTGAAATGGCATTATAACGGATAATCAGAGATCACTAGAACTAAACAGAAACAAAGATATTTGCAGAACCAGCTGTAACATTTTTTTTGAACATTATAATGGAAACATCGTATATCAGATAATTACAAATAACTTATTGAATTGATACTGATTGTCAACCAGAAAAAATACATCGGCGAGCACCAGGACCTATTCACTATGCTTGATGGATGGTTTAATTACAATATACAATTAAAGATATTACAAGATCAATGAGATGCTTTTAATCTAACAGGGAAGTAAGATTTTAATACTTGTAAAATTTGGTGCTCTATTACATACAAAAGGCTGAGCAGAAGCAAATTGAAGCATCTGAAAGCTATTTCAAAGTGTGATAGAAGAAGATCGTAAAATTTATCAATAGATAAAGATGGCGCTTTCTGCTAGAAAAGTGAAGGCAAGTCATATGCAGTATTTATCTGATGAATTGGTAGGTTCCCCCCCCCTCCCCCCGATAGTTTTACGGTTGGAAAAGAATTGTAGAGCACATGACCACTATGCTAGCACTAAAAAGTTTCATATAAGAGGTGAAACTGAGATAGTCCAAGATGGTATGCGACTGTAAGGTGCTAGGCATGTTCCAAGAATTAATAAAAATGTATTCTTTGAACAAAAATCAAAACTGAATTTGCATCAATTCCTACAGAGTGCTGGTTAAAACTTAGCAGTGATGTGGTGCTCTATGGCTCTTGCTGTCTAAATGGTACCTTATTCCAGGAAAGTATTGAACCAATTTTGCCCTAAGTGCCCTACGGACAGCTTGTTGCTACAGTTATATCATGTAAGATGGTGCTACCACGATAAACATCACATCAGAAATATTCGTGAAAAGGAACTGGGTATTAGAATGAAACTAAAATAAGAATCAAGTGCCATGTGTTTATAACAAAGCATACTAGTTATCGTTTGGCACCAGAAAGAAAGCCTCTGATGCTGACAAACTAATTTCAGCTGATATCTGTAGACCATTTGATGAGTCTTTAAAGAATAAAAGATCTGATGGTGTTTAAAAACAGTTTTACAAAATTTTGTAATGGTAACATTATAAAAGAGGTCAAAAGTAAAAAATGTGTAAGTGCAAGTAAATGCTTGCACATGTTAAGAGAGAGTGGGATATTCAATGGAAAAAAACTCCTTCAAGAAAACGGTGAGAAATTTGATAGCAAAAATGATCAGGTAGTTTTACATTCAAAAGAAATCACCTAAAGGTTGACAGCACCTTATACCCCAGAACAGAATGAAGTCGGTGAATGGAAAATATGAACCATAGTTGTAATGGTCAGAATGTTGAAATATGCAAATCTTGAATTAGTTAACTTTGCCATTCATTAAGTAAAACTAGCTCTTGTCGCCAAGTACTCAGGCTATCTTTAGACTTTCTCTGCTAGTTGTATAAACAATTAGTATCAACATACACTTAAGGACAATTAAAAGTAATATAGAACATTAATATACATAAACCTAATTACATTATAAAATTAGATTAGGAACATTCGTATGCAATTTTGTAAAAAAAACCCCAATTTTTTTAAAACTTTCTAACTCTGGCATTCAAAAATATATACGTCTGAAGATAAATAGAAAAAATCCATTAAAAATAAAAATTATATTTTATAACAATGAAATTTTTATAAACAAAACATGAAAAGTATACTTGCATTTTATATTGAATAATTATAATTCTTTTTAGTTTAAAAATAGAATATTAAAACAGTAAATATATTTTACAACTACATTTTTAATCATGTATATAGTTATATTAAATATAGAGCTTTATTTTAAACATGCATTTTGTATCATTAATAAAACCAAAAATAGTTCTTTAAAAAAAATCTTGATTTAATTCTAGTATTAGTGCAACCAATTCAATAAAATGAATTAGATTTTGTTAGTCAAATTACAAATAAAATTTTAGATTATATCATCCCATCTTTTTAAAAGTACAAGAAAATCAAAGGAAAAATTACTAAGAGTTATATTTTACCTAGCATCCACTTCAGTTGAGACACGGCCAGGAATGATTTTTAGAATTTCACAACCAAATAAAACAAATAGTTTATCCATAGCAGAGCTGATTTGTTCCTCAGTTGTTCTGAAAATTTAAAAACACATTTGTAA
>BMAO01030324.1:0-30197 GCA_019973975.1 Trichonephila clavata
ATTATTTTCTAGATGACTCTCTTTTATCTGACCATGATAAAAATTTTAATATTTAAATATATCTATACAATTCAGTGTAATTCTTCAAAATCAGATATACAAAGTAGTCTTCTTGATAGAGTTATGAACTAACTGATTCGGAAAATTTGCCGAAACGTACAAGTATAATTACCGCAATCCTTCGATCTCGGGTGTAAGACCATTTCTCAATTTAAACTATTTTGTTTACTTTTTCCACTTATAAGACTTTATAAGAATACAGAGAATGCACTAAAGTGACTAAACACTTGGAGAAATCAAACTTATTAATAAAACTATAATATAAATATGAGCACTTATCTATTCTCCTGAGTGCTCTTGCTTCAACGCTCTTAATCTTTCTTTCTTGGATTAACAATACTAAGTGCGACCACTGGTTGCTCGCACTATGCTTTCTTCTTATACTCAATTTTTAACCCTCATCCCACCTACACCTCGACTAGCACAAGCTTGTATCTACATAAAATCAAGTCATCTCTACAGAAAACAGTTTTTAAGTTAAAAAGAATATTTTACCCAAGATGATTAGAAGAAGTCTGAATAGAACCCATTACATAATGTCTATGAAATATCCCTTATTTACAAATTTACCATTTATTTCATTTCCTGAGTTTCACTGTCTATTTTTAACTACCTGATGCATTTTTTAATACATTAAACTTATCGTTTTCTTAAGCAGTTGAGTTGTGATAACTAAGTTGAATTGTGATGTGTAGCAGTTCAGTTTAAATGTCATTTTTTTTTCAACTGGCAGTGACTAAATATTAATCTATATGCATTAGCTTATTTTAACATAAAATATTAGTTTTATATTAAAAAACTTCACGTTTATCAAAAGATACTTCAAATGGTTCATGAAATATTTTAAATTAAATTATTCATTAATAAGGGACGATTTATTCAAGTTTTTAGATTATTCAAGTTTTCAGCACCATCTTCAGAACTCTTTTTTTAGTATCGAGTGTAGCAAATTTTGGAATTTTCCTTTCATTTTTTGCTTGGTTTCATACTTTTATTCTATCACAAAAGGGAAAAAAACATTTCTTTTATCTCTGTTTCTCTCTTTCTCTCTCTTTCTCTACCCTTTCTTTTTCTTTCTTTCTCTCTCTTACTTTTTCTCTCTCTTTCTCTCGCTATCTTTCTTTCTCTTTTTTTTCTTTCTTTCTCTCGCTATCTTTCCTTATCTCTCTTTCTTTCTCTCTTTCTCTCTCTCTAGGAATTTTAAACTTTTCTTTTAAAAATTCAATTTTGAGAAGTACTTAAAAATATTTTTTAATATTTTAAGAAAACCACTGTACTTTTTATTATAACAAATACTTAAATCATTTTATTTTTTCATGATTTTATGAATATTTTCTAATATATTTTTTCGAATTCAGTCATTTCCATAGATTGTGGTGAACTTGAATTCACAAAACTATCGAAGCCTAAGTTTATAATGAAAGTTTATGTAAAACAACTTTATTTTTTCTCAATTCTAAATATCAGAAAAGTATTACATTCGTGAAAAAATTTATTTTATAGAGATAGAACTGGATCAAATATTATGTAGAATGTACTTACTTGTAAGGTAAACCATTGAGCTGCCCATTCTACTAGGTCAATTACTCAGTACTGTTTCTAATACTTGCTGCCCCACTAACATTTATCAGCGCTTCATTATTATTCTCAATCACTTTCCCTCATTTCACTTCAGATCTATTTAAATAGTGATGCATATTTGCAAATTTAACGGCTCCTTCAAAAGGCGAAGTTCTCAAATCAAACAAAGTCAAAGAAAACCAATACGTTGCTTTCAGAAATCATTCTAGAGAACCTGTAACAAGACAAAAATTAAACATTGATTTTTTCGTTCCCTCGTGTTTTCTTTAGTGTGAATTGCCAAAAGTTCCGATCTGAAATTATTTAACGTTTAAAGACCTTTGCTGCAAAATTTATTTTGAAGTCTGTTATCATGATTTTGTCAATAAACGAACATAAATTAATCTTTATATATTTTTAACTAAACTAAAATGAAAAATAACCGTTACAAGTTACAACTAAGTTATCGTTAAATGGAATAATATTTTTTCCGCAAGCTTAAGTTAATTTTTAATGCCTTAAAAGATTTCCCTACAAATATACACTCAAATCTGCATATAACGAACCTCTATTTTGCGAACTTTTTCCAGGGACAAAGAACATTTTACATTTTTCTTCGTAAAATAACCTCAAAATAGCGAAATGCATTTTCTATTTAATGAACTTTTTTTTTGTAATTCGATTATTTTTCTCCCTATTTTTAAAATATTTCAGCACATTTTTGTAATTATTTTCTATTTTAGTACATTTTATGGTGATCAATGGCAATCAACGTGGGCGTTTGAGGCTTTCAGGGGGGTAGTAAAAGCCCCAGAGAAAATTAGGGGTCGTTGAGATGGCACGGAGGGGCTTGGGCAGTTTAACCAAAAAAGACTCAAAAAACACGCTGATTACGTACTAACAAAAGTAATTTTTAATACTGTTTACCTTATGTTGATTGTATGTATTTAAATCATTTCTATATCACATGTACGAAAATTAACATTTTTCGGTAGTTAGGGAAGTGGATAAGATACATAAAGATTACATTACATTCAGACCTATACATTAAATTGAATGGTATAGTGCATTTTAATTTCTGTAGTGCACATATTGTCTTTGTCTGTGAGCAGTAAGAAACATGTTTCGTCCATTGCATTTCATTACGAATATTATCCAAGAAACATAATTAAATATGTTAACCAGGAGTTAACATGATTCTTTAAAGGCTGGACCTATCGATTTATATTTATTTTGAAAGCAATAGTTTATTCTGAATTCGTATTCATCGCAACCCCTGCCTGCCTTTATAACAGGTAAGCTAAAACTTTTATTCCGCTCTTTTAAATGAAGAAGAAATTCGGTAGCGTTTCAATTCCAACAATATCCTACCTTTGACTAAAATATATAATATTGCACATTTAAATATATTTGTGGCAATAGATATTTCAGAGATTCGCAAGTAAAAAATTGGGGCTTTAGGAAAAAAATGAAATTAAAAAATATATTCTTTTAGTAATAGGATATTTTCTAAAACTTAACTCTTATTTTCCCCATGTATTATGTACACTCTTATTTCTCTAGAGTGGGAGGGGGCGGTATCAAAATATTCACTAGAAAAGGGGGTGGTATCGAAATATTTACCAGAAAAGGGGGCGCCAGTTCAAAAAAGGTTGGGAGCCTATGACCTATACCAATGAAATTGCTGTAAATTTTCAAAGAAAAACTCAAATAAAATTAATAGATTTCATCAGTAATTGAATTTAAGGACGCATGTGGTAATGTATGCTTAAAACTATTGGTTATAAAATAACGTGTGTTTAAAATTATTTGTTGGTTTAAAACTTGAAAATGCCGTTTAAAAATTCATTAATTTTAGTATAAAATTATTTTTTAAAGTTGAAAATACAGTTTATTCCTGAAAGGTGGGCCCTCCCCCCCCCCCTAGCATATTTCTTTTTTTTTTATGGGTAAGATAAAAAAAATGAATAAGTATATAAATTTTCAAAATTTTGAATATGTTTATTTTTTTTAAATTATGTATAGTGTTTCTGATTTAAAAATTTGTTTTATGTGGTCTCTAAAGTATATTAAAAGATGAATATTTGTTTAACGAATTTTCCATACAACGAACTATTTTTCGGGATTCAGAGACTTCGTTAAATAGCGGTTCGACTGTAATTAGTTAACAATTTGTCGAAAAATGCTGTTGAAAGCTTTGAAAATTTTTCAAAAATAATTAAATTGTAGAAAAACAGAATATGAAAGCAAATAGTAAATAGTATCCAAGGTACCAAATAATTAATGATTTTAAAAACTACGACACTTTATTTGATGAATATTGCTACGAAAATTTGGCCGAAAGTTAATTCCCATCACCGCGGAGGAGATATTCTGAATGAAAAGAAATTTGTAGGCAAAAAGAGAATACTCCTGAAATAGTTTGGGTGCTGAAATAGTTAGGGTGACCTTGGAGATAGATTTTAATATAAATTTGGTGATAAAAAATATACGCTCTGAGACAAATCTAGAAGAGTCTAGACTGATTATTGGAAAAGATATTCCCAGAAGCTCTTAGAGTATATTTCACAGCCCAAATAAAGTCAATCTGGTGGAACAAAATTTTATAGGGATTAGACATTTTATTTGCCTCGTGGGATTTTAAGACAAGGTATTGTGCAAATTGAATTGTAATTTCTATGGGTAAACTTAGAATTGATGGTCTTGTGGATTTATACGTTTGTGTTATTTGCTCCCTATTAGAAGAAAATCTATTGTACGTTCTAAAGCAGGGGTGGGCAGACTTTTCCAGGTTACGGGCTACTTCTTCATTTTTCAAGGTGTCGTGGTCCACCCAGTTTCTAGTCTAGTTGGCAACGGTGTTCCCCAAATACGTTTCTTTTAGTATGCACGTCTTAAGTCTTAACAAAGGCGGTCACCCCAAAATGTCTTGGCAGTCCACCGGTCGATCGGGATCGACTTAATGTCAACCCCGGTTCTAAAGAGTTCCAGAATAAATATTAATTTACTCTGAAAGAATTTTTGCTTGCTGGGTGAATTTTTCCTATACTCAAAAACTGTTAAACTACGTAAAATTCTTGAGATATTTTTCTGAATAAAGTCTGAATTGTGAACTATAAGGAAAATTACTGCTTAAGCATCAAAATTAAAACTAAAGAACTTTTTAACTCTTAAACATGGCACCTTTTTCAATCCTGAATAAATCTAAAGCTTTTCAGTCTTATCGAACGAAGCTATTAAAGTTAAATTAAGTTCTTCAAGAGAGAGAAATTTACAGAAAAGGAATGTCTTGGCTTGTGACAATTAACTGTAACTTTTTAGTTTATATATTTATGTATTTTCAACTCCTTAACCGGTCTATCTTTTACCTAAAATGTTTCAAAAAAGGTACATTTTTAATTTGCATATAATTAAATGCCTGACTTTATAAAATGAGAAAACTGAAGAATTTTCTTTTAATTTTTAAGTGTTCACACAATTTTTTATTTTATGACTTTGGAATACAAATTCTCTAAATGTTTGCTTTTTATAAGTAAATTCTGCATGCCATGGAGAGTGCTTTCCATCTTAAAAAAGTTTTTCTTATACTTACAGAAATTGTTCATCTTCGTACTTCTTTCAAACTGTAGAGGTATTTCTGTGCGTGTGCGTCCAATTGGAAGCATGGAATAATATCAAGTCTTACGATCTCATTTCTTTTTAGATTCTCTTTCCATTTCCCTCTCGTATCGATTAACAAACTGTTCATTGTCATGTTGATCTCTGTTTCTCGGTACGTTCGCTAGGAGTGATGCATACATATACATATTATTTTGATGTGTACATATAATACATATCATTTTGATATGTATTTTTATCAACTTCAAGTAGATCACATACGTCTAAAATTTACTCTGAATTATATTTTTCAATAATAATGTGTGTTTTCCCCTTCTTTTTTACATTAGACGATATATGAGCTCCACATCACCATGTAAAAATAAAAGAAGGACGAAATGATGGTGTAGGGGTTAATGCCACTGAAAGTAGTGGCATAGGGCCTGGATTCGAATCTCGAAAAAGGCACGAAATTTTTTGATGTGTAGTACCTGTGCGACATGGTCGACTAAATAGTCATCGAGCTGCAAGTCCTCTCTCAAAATTGGAATAGAACCGAGCATAAGCTGCGGCTATGCAGCGTTTTTCAAACTGGAGGACGCGCCTCCCTAGGGATCGTGATAACTCTACAAGTGGGGTGCGTGTATATTGAAAAGTCAAAAACGAAAGATTATTTACAAAAATTATTAATTTACTGACAGTAAACAAACAAATACATTCTGGTACAATAAAATATAAAATACACTGATGTAATGCATTTATAAATGTAACAGTACTGCACACAATGTATTTTATAACTAATTTAACAGTACTAAGTTAAGAACAGGTAGAAATTACCCGTGACCCCATGGGCTTGTCATATATATATAAATTTTTTACAAAAATTAAAACTTATCTCTCTTGATAATTTGTACGGTTTAAAATTAACCCGGCACTTCTCGCGCAGGGTGTGTCATACCCACCAGTCATACCCACCCCTTCCCTTTTCCTCAGCGGGGCGCGGTAACATTATCAAACTTTGACTGATCCGCGATGATAAAAAGCTTAGAAAGCACTGCGGTAGCTGATGCAATGTTGCATCATCTCATCACAAAATTTAATGATGCGCATTAAATTTTCAGGCAAAAAGCTCCATTTCCCGTTGAGTGGATAAATAGTATCACGCGATGTTTTGAAGGGTTCAGGACTGTCATGAATTGAAAAAAATTTCTCAAGAGAATATTGAAATAAAGAATTGTGAATATATAATATATATACATGCATACATGTAACGACTTCTTCTAACTCTCTTTAACTTTACCCCGTTAAATTATTTCCTAGTTCTTTCGCACCAGACCGTTATAATCGTAATCTTAATCTAATTGCTCGTGCACATTTCCATCCAATCACGACTCCTGTTACAAAAGAGTCGTACGACCTTCACCGCCAATCTAAAAACTCGGAGCAGACGGTTACGCCCTCTCTTGTCTCTTGTCATCATGTAGTGTGCTGCAGCTAGAGTTTGTGTATTGTGTTGTGTGTTTATGTCTATTTGTGAGTACGTCCATCTACGTGTCTTCATGTTAAGTGTTTAATAAAGAAGAATAACTTTTCCAAGACTGCCTCCTCCATAAAAATGAAAAGGCATCATCAACCATCATAAATAGTAACCTTATACGTAAAAACCAACACCGGCCACGCTGTGAAAAATCCTTTACTAAATTCGTCGTAATCTTTACTAAATCCGTCAACATCTATTATATACATATATATACACTGCTTGATAATTGCTAAGAAACAGTTACGTTTTTCGGAATAGTTATGAATAGACACTGATTGAAGAAAGGAAACTCAGTACATATTTAATAGGAACGACGTGCATTTATTATAGTGTAAAATGGTACACATATCGCCACATCGAAGAATTAAAAACTTAGAAATAAAAAAAAGATACTCTTTGGACGATTTCCAAACAGCCACACAAAAAAAAAAGATCTCCAGGTCAGAATGATGCAGACATGAGTACCTTAGTAAGATAGACCACGGACACTAATGCACACTTTTTTTCTCTTTTTTCCATGCTCTTCACTAAACTATCGAGAAGTCCTAGGGGGATACTGTCCCACGCCTCTCTCAATGTGGTTTTGAGCTCTTGCACTGTTGAGGAATGGTTCTTTATTCAATACGTCTGCAAAGAGCATCCCGGTCATGCTCAGCAGGATTTAGGTCGGGAGAGTAAGCAGGTCATTGCTTACAGAGAATAGTTTCATTTTACAGTGTGTCCAATACCTCAACGCTTTTATGTGGCTGCCCATTACCGTCCTTAAACAGAAAGTCAGGACCTAAACAACCCTAAAAATTCGAACATGATCCAGAATAATCTCTCTGAAATACCGTTGTAATGTAACGCTTCCTCGCTTAAGGATGTGAAGCAGTGATCTACCACTGTACATGATGCCTGCCCACGCCATCATGCCTGGGCCGTACCAATCACGTGCACAAACAAACTTTTATGCATAACGTGTGCCACGCTCTCTCCACAGTAATATGTGTCCAGAATCACTTGTCACACTGAAACGAGATTTGTAGGAGAATATCACTCTAGACCAATTTTGTGGTTCCCAACCAACATGTTCCTTACACCAGCGTAATCTCTCTCGATGAGGGCGTGGTTAAAGTGGGAAGCAACGAGCAGACTTCCGTGCATACAAAACATCTTGATTTAATCGCCCTGAGATGGTTCTTGTTGAGGTTCCTGAGATGGGTGCAAGGTTTGCAGCTATCTGCCCAGGAATAAAATTTCTATTTCTTTTTGCCACGATGGTTACATAGCAATCCTATAAAAGTGTGGTGTTCCAACCATAACCCCCAGTATGCTTTCGTAAAGCATTTCCCCCTTCAAAGGCCTTCTTTTATCGTGAGATGACACTCTTTGATACACCTATTACAGCAGCTACAGTGGTGACACTTTGATCTGTTTCCAGTCATCCAACTGCTCGTCCACGATCCGTAGTCACTCAATGATGCCTTACTGACATTTTGCTCTTAATTATTGCAAGAACCAAACAGAATTTCAAACTTTTATAACATCCAGCACAAGTTTCGTCAAACATCAAACAGCATGAATTTTCTTATAAATCATGAGTTTGTATGCACTGCCTTTTATACAAATAACGAGTCCTGATCTACCATGCCCTCTGAACTTGAATTTACTTTTATTAGGCACCTGTCTGAGACG
This sequence comes from Trichonephila clavata, assembly GCA_019973975.1. Classification (NCBI taxonomy): domain Eukaryota; kingdom Metazoa; phylum Arthropoda; class Arachnida; order Araneae; family Nephilidae; genus Trichonephila; species Trichonephila clavata. The sequence goes on from BMAO01030324.1 coordinate 8,435, forward strand.
CACTTTTGAGTAAATCACTTGTTCCTGGGACATTGTCAAGAAGTGTATATATATGTAGGATATCCCATGAAACTTTCTTTGTAAAAGGTTAGATCATATCCCTTTGCAGAGGATGGCAGTTTTAGTCAAAACAGCATTCCAGATCAACGCCATCTTGCGGGCTTATAAAACACCGACATCAACATTTTTCGGCTGAGACCCACTAACACTTGACGACGAAGCAGCGCTTTTGCGTATCCGTGCCCGTTCGCCATAACCAGACGGTAAGTTGCAATCCCATCGCATGAGTTTTATTTAATGTCCAACGTCCTTCTAGAGGGAATAATCTAATTTTACTATTTTTAATCTGTATGTTCTAATTTTTATTCTGTAAATATTCCCCTGTAAATACTCTCCTAAATTTCATAATAAATTATTTAGTTTGCAACAAGTTTCTTTCTTTAAATTATGTTGTCTATTTATTCTAAGTTAACCCATAGATCGTAAAAAACCCTTAGACACCCCACCAACAAAAAAACAAAAAAAAACCCGCTATCTGAAGAATCTAACTTTTTTGGAAGATTTCGGTTAGATTCCCATATATATATATATATATATATATATATATATATATATCCCCTTCAACATGCTCCCTTTCCCTATCAATATAAAGCTGCATACTAGTTTTACACCGTTCAAAACAGTGCTGTAGCTCATTAGGTGTCACCATCCTCACTATCTGACGTTTTTACCGTCACCTCTCCTACAAACTGAAAATGAGTTCTTATCAATGCATTTTTCTCTTTAAGAAACAGGTAGAAGTCCTATGATGCGAGATCTGGTGAGTACGGTGGATGCGTACAATAATGCGTTTGTCCTCAAAGAAGTGTTTTACAGAGATGCAATGTGCACCTAAGCGTTGTCTTGGAGCAAAATCCATGTGTTGTTGCTCTACAGGTCTTGCCATTTCTTCCTCTTAGCTTTCTCAGGACCTCAATGAAGTACTGCTGTTTTACCGTTTGGTCTTGAGGTACCCATTTAGTCATGATGATGCCATTCATATCGAACAAAAATGATAAGCATCACATGTTCTTGATGTTACAGTTAGACAAGAGCGTTTATCATCCTCAGTGACCTCCCGATCTTCCGGAAAAAATTTGTGCCATTCAAAAATTTTGACTATGGGACGTGCAATTACCTCCAAACATTCCTTTAACAATTTAAAATATTCAGTTGGAATTTTTTTTTTTCAATTTCGCCAGGAATTTTAAATTTACGCGCAGCTCAATTTTTAAATTTATCATGATCGCGGCACTTTAACGAAACATCGTCTTTCTCATACACGGATAAAAAACAAACTGAACTAAATAGAGGGATGGAATAATGTGCCACCAGCCCCGGAGAAAGATCAAGATCAACTGCATTCCATTCCCATTCTTTCACACCAAACCTAATATCTAGGGCATGTGCAGTCCGGAAATTTAATTTTCCCACCTTGTATATACATACATAGATATATGTAGGATTGGTTATGTAAGTATATACAGTTGACTCCAGATAATTCGAAGTTGGAGGGACCAATGAAAAACTTTGTATTATCAAGAGTTCGAATTATCAAGAGGGTAGGGGAAAAAACTCCCAAAATACACAAAGAGCAATTTTTTTTCTAACGCGTTTGAATTTGAAACTATGTAATAAAACAACAATTTTATATACATGTATAAAATTCTTTTAGAGTATTTTTAAAAAGTACGTATTATACAGTATAAATATTACACAGAAGTTAAAAGTCCTCTCTCTGTATTAAAAGAATACATTCAATACATGCATACACAATCCTACGCATCTCTTCTTCACAATAGCAGATCATCCTTTCTGAACACATATGTAGCAAGGTCTCGTGTTAAACGAAAGATATGGACGGTTCACAATAGGTGCGGTTGGTCTATTGTCCATTTGAAGAAGGAAAGCAAAAAAGTGTCTTTTCGTCTTAGGAACCAGAAAACACAAAGAAGGGGTAGCAGACATATGGTCATCAAAGGGGCTACGTTAAAGGAGAGACAATACAACGCAAAACTTGTAAGCTCCAACCTGTTTCCAACAAGACTGTACATGATAGTGAGTATGCAAATTATCGAGAGTTTTATAAGATAACTTCGAATTATCGCATGTTGTAGTCTGGCCAGCCACAGATTTTACTTCGAAATGTTGAGTGTACCAATACGTATTGTTTTAGTTTGAAATATCAAGAGTTTTTCTAGGGATTGAACACATACTTCGAATTATCCGGAGGTTCGTATTATCGAAGGTTTGAATTATCGAAAGTCGACTGTATTTATAAGATAATTATGCATCCAATTGTAATTATTTCGGAGTAAATTTAAGCTTCTCAAATTGTTTCTGAGAAGTTCTAAAAATTGCGAATGAGTACTCATGCACTCTTGAAAGTTCTTTTCAGAAACTGCGCATGTCAATTAGTATCTTGGAATTACAGAAGGTATAAACGAGGAAACTCTGTCATAATTTCCTCTTGAAGTCGATGGCTTTTTAAGAATTCTTCTCTTCCGCATGTAGTTTCGTCGATGACAGAAAAGTATGTAAGTAACTAATTACATAAATCAACTTTATTCTTCAGAACAGGAATTGAAGACATAATGATTGGTTATAAGCATTTCACGTGTTTAAGTATATAAAAATTCCTTTACCTTATGACTTTCCAGTTAGCCAACTGAAATGTTAATAATTTTCTTCATAATTTAGTAATACAACAATCTTATCAATAGTAAACTGTAGTTACTGATAACATTCCTTCCTTTAGTCAATGTCAAAGCATTTTGAATAATTTAAACGGAAATTTAAAGAGCTGATAATATTTATGTATTCCACGCATGTGAAAGAACTTGCGTAAAGCATCAATTAAGCATGGTGTTGTTCAAGTGTTGCAAACAACATAGTTAAATAATTTAATGTTCTCACACAAAAATTTAAATACACATACTTATAGCCCAAGTATTTTAATAAAATATTTCTTTTCGTGTTTATTCTGAATGATAAGTATTGCAGTAAGGTATGCGACTACCCTAAAATTGTGAATTTTGCCAAAAATGGACTTGTATTTTTTGTGATTTTATTTTATATGCCATCTTATTAGCTTTATAAAAATACCAAGTTTTTTTATTTCCGTTCACTAGAACAAAAACTGCGTTTTAGTAAAAGCAGATGCAATTACTTTAAGCGAGATGTCATACTTTGAAACGCGTTTTAATCGAAATGTGTTTTTTGTAAGGGTCAAACGGGAACAGTGATTGCTCAAAAAGTTTTAAAAATAATTAACTGAAATTTTTTGTGTATGTTCTGTATAAAAGTCGAAGTATTCAGATTTATCAATCACTGTTTTATTACAAAATTTACAGTCCCTTATGTTAATATAATCTCTGTTTTTTTATGCAATTTCATATAATAACTAAGATAAAGTGCTGTAGATTTTGTAAAAGTTAAAATATCTCTTATCCTGACGGTCATTTTAAAAATGAATAACATTCAACACATCAGAAATGTTAAATTGAATATTTGTTCATAAACTTTTGGTAAAGAAGGAGCCCCGTTTATGTTATGACTCATGACCAGTCACAGCCCCATTCAAAGACGAATTATCGCAAATGGTTAAGATAGATTGTAGTGCTATCCTCCAGAACGCCATCCATTCTTCCCCCCAACCCTCGCATCGTGGGAGTTCCACAATTCTAGATGGCCCAAAGCCTGACTGATGCTTAGTACGGCTTGGGGTTCAAAACCTGATTGATGTCTAGTACGGTTTGGGGTCCAAAACCTGACTGATGCCTTGTACGGCTTGGGGTCCAAAATCTGAATTTGTAGGGAGGCTCAAATATTCTCAATACTCTCCGTCACGCCTTTGGCTATGGACTATTTATATAAACGTTTTGCTTCGTGTACCACAATCCGTGATGACACACAACCTATTGAACTGGTGTTGTTTTAACTCTGTGTTGCTAATATCATTTCAAAATTCTGTATTATTCGTTGCTGTCTCTCTCAGTTTGCCGATCTCCTTCACTTTCTAGACACTCCTTCCCAGGTGTTGCATTTTCATTGACACGTAGTATGTATTAATGAATAAGTAGGATAGTAACAATATTTTTACATTGTACAATAAAGCAACACAACTACAATAAAAGGATTAGGATATCTGACCTGGTCCCCACTCCACACTTCCACGCCATACCAACGTGTGGACTTTGAACCACTACAGATTGAACGTGCATAAGTCCGTCTACATGGAAGATTTCCCTGGCACTAATACAAAAACTCTTGACCCATCGATTACGAGCTCGTGACCATATGACCACTAGACTAGTGTGGTCACTGTATTAATTTATCAAATACCTGGTCATTGACCAACAGGTCATTAAGCAACAAGCTCTCCAATATTTTTTTACAATACAGTCCGAATTCTTAAGTGTAGAGCATACGTCAAGATGAGTAGCGTCCATGACTTGTCTAGAAGCACATAAAACACAAAAAGGGGAGTCAGTCCAGTTAAAACTAAACAAATGAGCATAAAGGCAGTCATGTCCAGTCACCAATCTAAACTCAGTCACAGCAGCAGCACGAGGAGAGACCGAGGCATAATTAGGTTTTAATAGCACCCTCCATGATTTATTTTTGACAGCTCTGGCGGCAGCATCTCGAAAGCATTTTTTATAAATACGATCAATTTCGAGTTTTGCTGAGTGAAGAGGCCACTAGTAGATCTTTCTCCAAAGATCTATCTAGTAGATCTTTGGAGAATATTCGTGCCTCTTTTTGCTAAAAGATCCATCATTTCATTTCCCTAAAGACCACAATGGGAAGGCACCCAATGGAAGACAACCTTTGTCGGAATTCTGCTCAGCAGCTCCCTGCTGTCACTGTATTAATGAGTAAATCAAAGGTCATTGATATATTACAAAATGCAGGAATGATTGTACATAGTTAAATGTACATTGTATATATATATATATATATATAATGTACCTTAATATAAAATATGCATCTTTCCCATTTCCCCCGAAAAAATCCTACTTTTTAAATTCATGTTATTATTTGCGATATCTCTTGCAGCAAAAAGTCACAACTGTAATTGTCTTTCATATCTTATACCCATTTCAATTCTAGAAATAATTACAGAGTTTAACCATCAGCGAATTTTCCACACAGTTCCCCTAAGAATCTCACGAGCCTCTAAAGTCATTCATCTTTAACCAGAGAACACATTTAACCTTTAACAAAATACTGTTCAGACTTTTATGGTGTCTCGTCTATTTCCCTGTCTTCTAATAACGATAAAATGCGGTAAGCAAAATATATACGGCTCATTTTTAAACTCGCCTGGCGAAGGAATTAGGAGAAAGAAATTTATGCCTTAAAGAAAACACTGTCCATTTTCAGCCGTTAGTAACTTTGACATGAAAAGCCCGTCAACGCGTGCACTTACGATTAATGATTTTAATCAGAATCTTTTCCACCGAAAGCTCATTTTGTTTGGCACGCGAATGAATTATTTTCCTTCCCTATTTTTCACCCTTGTCGTGAAAACATTCATCCACTAAATGCGCAGGAAAATTTTGGTTTAACATTCAGTTCGTCAAAAATGGCGTCTTTTGTTTTACTTATTGATTGATGACGATTTTATTCGATATTTTGACAAAAGATCTGTTATTGGTGAATCTATTTGAGAGAGAAACGAAAAAATAATATTTCACGTGTATTCGGTGAAATACTGTTTGTTGCATGATTAATTTAGTTTCCATTACATTAAGTAATAATCAACATTAAAGATAATTAGTTGTGCTGTTTAGGTAATCTAATAATCATTTTAACTAAAAAATTCCAAATATCGTAAAGAATATGTTAAAATTCATGCAAATGCCTTACCTATAACATTGTTTTCCAATTGCATTAACTTGAAGGTGACTGACTACGTTTGGAGACATGATTTTAAAAGAATATAAATTTATTATTGTTTTGATATTGAGTACCAGTTGAATAAAAATATACATATTAAATTGTTTTAAAAAAATATTATTATGAGAAAAAATTATTTAAATTCAATTTTTTTGACAAAAAATGAAGAAAGATTTACCTGTTTTCATAACACTCTTCTTCTAAGAAAAATGCTTCTGTAATAATATTTCGTCTATTGTTACGAATTTTGTGTAAAGCATACTTAAAATAGTGTGAATAATTTTTATTTTTGGATGTGTAATTCGTTAACATTACTTTCTGTTGTATTTATTTTATGTTAAAATTGTAACATTCGCAAGCAACGCTGTTCCTTACATTATATTGGCGATTCAATGGAAACTTGGCGAAATCTTGGCGATAGAGCCAAATTGGTATCATTTTTGGTGACTTTGGCGATCATGTTGGGGACTTAGCGACTATGTTGGTCACTTGGCGACCATGTTGGTGACTATTATTGCAAGTTCGCGGTCAAATGGATTCTTCTATAAATTAGTGGAGATATCTACTAATGTCACGATCTATGACGTAACCGGATCTTTCTCGAAAGATTCGTGAGACCTATAAATAGGGAGTCGCTCGCCGAAACTGAGTTAGTCTTGTTTTGACCGTTGAAAAGTAGTATTGATTTGACCACTAAGAGTCGACCAGCGATTAGTTATTACTTCAGCTACTGAGTAGGACGAGTGAGTGCTTGTGAAAAATCTTTAACATACTTGTATTTTAGGCACTGATATTTGTATCTGAATGCAGTAGAAGGTGTGAAAGGCTTATGAGATTCATTTTGCGAATATAGCTGATGTATTCAAGGATTGTTCTTCGCAATAAATTTCCATTGATTCTGGAAAACTGTCTTGCTCTTTGAGAATGCTTGACTAAAATCCTTGAACTCCAATCTACGTTACACTATATATAGCTAAGACTTCAGGGCCCGACATGAGATTTTTGAAATTTATTATTTAGAAGTGGATTTATTCATATTTTAATATATCTGAGCAGATATATTTTAACAAAAAACACCAGCTATTATTTAAGCTGACCGTAACTCTCTCTCTCTCTGAAAACAGAGTGAATTTTTCTAAAATCCTAGTTCAGGCTCTGTACAGAAATCCTGGCTAATATAGCCAAAATATAATAATTATAGAATTATTTTTCATAAAAAGAAAATGTATCCATTTATTTTTTCCTTTTTTACCAAAAAAATCTTATTTGAATTATTGTTTCTTTTAATAAATAATATTTTTAAACAATTTTACATGTATATTTTTATTCAAATGACCCTAAACATAAAAAAAAATTATTTATTTATATGCTTTTTTTAAAATCATCGATCCCAATGTTGTCAACCACCTTCAGAAAGTAAAAATATCCATAAAAATTTTATATTTAGATCAATAATGAAGTAGTTGCTATTCAAAAAGGAGTTTCAGGTTAATCTATAGTTAAACTTTTTTAAACAAAGTAGTACGTTACGCTCATTAACAGTCATTAATCAAAAGGTAATTATTTTAATTAAAAATTGAGTCTTTAATCTCGTTTGTGTGTGCTTAAAGTACTATATTTAACTATTATAAAACTTTAATTTTTTTCTCTAGAGGGTACCTCTTAATCTCGTGTGTACACAAAGAGGAATTACACTTTTTAAATGAAAACCCTTTATATTTCTTTTTCACTGACAAAATGTTATTTTTCTGTTATGTAAAGCCTTACAGTAATTAATATACATATTTATGAATTAAAAATATTTTTTATTTCCAATAGCGGATTACAAGACCACTGCAAACAAAATGACTATTGACGAAAAAGAAGAAACAAAAATATAAATAAATAAAAATTAAGAAAAGAAACACAAGTCCGCAGCATAGTCTATAAACCACACGTTTTATGGCTGGCCTCCCAATATCTGTTCCGCATGGATCCAGAGCTGAGTGCACGGCAGCGTGCCAAATAAATGGCGTCCATTTCTTCATTGGAGTCGCACAGTTTACAAAGGGGACTCTGGGCAATGCCTATCAAGTTTGGATGCTTGGATAGACAGTCGTGGCCAGTGGCGATTCAAAAATCGGCCACAGCTCTATCTCGTGGCCATTTTGGAATATGAAGGAGTTTGCTAAACCGCGTTTTTTGATTATTCTCTTGGTTGAATTCGGACCAGGAGTGTTTTCTGTAGTACTTCTTTATGATTCTTTTGACACTATAAAAAAGAACTGTATTGTTGGAGGTTTGAAAATTTTTTGTCCCCTTCTTCGCCAAGCAATCGGCTTTTTCATTCCCAGCAATGCCACAAGGCGATGGAATCCATTGCATGGCAATGTCTACATGACATTGAAGTAAATCGCCAATTATCAGTTGATATTTTAGGATATCCCTTGATAAAGGTGCCTCAATGGAAGATATTGCTTGGAGGGCCGCCCTTGAATTACGTAAAATAACTACCTTTGAAACATGATCAGTGGGGCAAAGAAGTTGAGATAAAGCAATTCGTATAGCTGCAATTTTGGCATCAGAAGCAGTGCTGTGAATTCCTATTGGTGTATAGAAGGAAAATAGGTTGCAGCAAACTTCAGCATCAGCATTACTATTATTTGTCAACTTGGAACCTTCCGTGAAAACGTATAGCCATTCATCCTCAGAGAATAAGTTATCCAAAGTCTCTAAAGAAAGGATACTTAGGATTTAGATACCTTTTTCTTTTTTTTTCTATGCATTGAAAAACGCTTAACATGAAACTGAAAGGACTGAAATATTTCTTCGTGTTAAAAGAATTTCATATTAAAGAATATTGCAAAAAATATATATATCAACAAAATTAAGTTTATTAGAGTTTATTTTATTTACATGGATACGTATATATGCATATATTTATTAAAAATCAATGAAACAAAAGCATTCACAGGAACTTAAAGAAATTTAATACAAAAGCTTCAAATTTTTTTAAAAATAAATCATTTAATGAGTTTTTTTTTTGGGAGGGGTAAAACTTATTTTTTTTATTTACATTGTTTTTTAGCATAAAATTGTCAACAAATTGTTTGATTTTATGCAATTTACAATTGATATGGGCGTCTAAATAACTTCGCATACTTTTCTTGCTGTTCCGCATTTTGGATTATGTGGGAACAGGATCTGCATTATTCTTTTAATTTCCATTGTCGGAATCTGTACCAATGATATTTTTTGAGCTATGAACAAACTCCACAGTGTCTTTGTCTGCCGTAATTGGAACTGTACACACATTAATAGCATCAACTGCAACGAATTCTTCCGACAATACAAAAGAAGAGTTCAATCCGGCTGGTTTTTTCCGAATTTTGCTCATTCCTAGAAAGGAAATCTTTTCGTGTTACGCGATTTTCGTTTCGTGTTAGAGGACAAAATGCATGAAAATACATAGTAATATGTTGGGTCCATTGTATCATTTCGTGCTAACCGAAATTTCGTCTTAAGCATTTTCTCGTTAAGCCTATTTCACTGTATATATTTAGGAGAAAAATGACTCCTTCACTCATCACTAAATTTCCGGAAGTAAACACACAAGGCGTTAAGAGGAATTGCAGGAATGGGGGGGGGGAGGTTACGAAAGCGTTGCAGATAATAAATTCTTTCTTTTCAACTATTAGACCCCCAAAAGAATTAAAATTTGATAAGGCTGTTTCTTTCGTTTAGTACAGGTCCACTAAAAATGCGTTTTGCAGAAATCAATTCTAAGGGATAAATATCTTTCCGTTTCAAAAATTTTGTTACTCATTGTTACAATTTGTTAATATTTATTTGTTACTCATTGTTACAGTTTGTTTATATTTATTTGTTACTCATTTTACAATTTAAACGTACTTAAATTATAATTTTTATTGTAACTTAATATTTTCCTAAATTTAATTATCGTAGTGTTATTTCTTTCATCTACCATATATTTCTGTCCATAAGACCAGAAGTCTTAGAACTTTTTTAAATTTAAAGTAAAGGTGCTTTTCTATTTGATACTTGTATGTATGTGTGTGCATATTTGCCATAAGTATAAACTAGCTTTTACTCACCCATTTCGCTGGGATGGATTCTAATCTCGAGATAATACTTTTTTTTGTCTAATGGGGCTGCGCATTGGTATTTTAAACCTTTGCAGACCTAGTACATTCCCCAGAAGCTGGTATCACTTTTTAGCGTTGCATCAATATAGGCGATACCAATTACAGCAAGCAATTTTGACGCCCAGTTTCCTCCACAGAGGGAGGCACCTGAGCTCTTGACGATGCGGACCTGTACTAGGATTTAATTTTGCCGAGAGCACCCAAGCCAAGCAGACACTCTAGGGATCTTTTACATGCCGTGTAATCATACGACATGGCCCTTGTCGATTTCCTGCATCAAGAAAATTCACCGACTTGGGCCGGGGTCGAACCCGCAACCTTGGGTGCAGGGGGCCAGCGACAAACCAACCACGCCACCTAGCCGGCAAGTTACTTAGTTGAGGAAAAACGATTTTTTTAGCATTTTCCATCAGCCATGCACTGTAGTGATTTTAATCTTTTATCTATTTGAATGTTTTAAATGATAATTTTATTCTAAAAAGGAAAAAAAGTTCACCTAAAAAGCTTCAAAATCAATATCTAAATTCTTAAAATTCACATTCGCTCATTGGGTTGTCTGAAAGTATATAATCATCATGCAGCGAGTTTAGATCGATAATCATGAGCCATGTACAAATTTCTCTTTCGAAGAGCACAGGAAGTATGACTGGCACAAGCAGGGTACAAGATAAACGGGAGAAAAATGTGTTCGCTTCAGAGAGTGGGTTATCGGAAATAAAGCTATCATCGTTGGCGTCGGGCGTTTTGCTTTATACAATTGATTTATAGCAATTAATTTATAAGGAAATATTCACCGTTTGGTAACATTTTGGCCTTCATAGCAACATGTTTAAAAATTACAGCGAATTGAAATCCCTCTTACATACAAATTTCGAATTTCGGGTAAATTTTTGAAGAAAAAACGCACCATCGGCTTATATTTGAAAATATATGGATATATTGTGTTTAATTTTAGTCTAAAGATGAAACAATACATATTTGACATTTTTCCTATTAATATCCTAGCATTACTCTTTTGCATTACGAAAAAATTAAAATACATCGAAACTGATTTTTTATAGAAATATTTACAAAACTCATTTTCAATTTATGTACACGTTTGTTTTCCAAATAAAATAACATGAAACAATGGAATATGGATAGTTTGAGGAGCAAATTCTCTAGTTAAAAACGCAAAACAAAGAAAATTGTATTCTTTAAAAATATGAAAAACTAATAAACACATTGTTCTTGTGGCGGTGGTTCCTATATAACACACTAATTGTTTCTGGACTGAAGTGATCATTTTGGCCTAGGGGTAGGGTATGTGCTTTTGGAACGGAAGGTACCGAGAACGAATCTCCTTCATTGGTGACCCTGGGAACTTCACACAACCGCAACCTTCACACAGCAATCGTGGCGCCCTCTATCCACCGCAAATGCAATTAAAGCCGTCAGACACATTATCAACTCTCAAGCCGTCACACACGAATGGCGTAACCAGAAAATCCGTCACAACTAGTGACGCAACAGCTCACACGCTCGCAATAACGATATCGTTCGTTCACCTTACCGACTCTCTGGTAGGGGAGTGTGTGGCGGTGTATTCCATATAAGTGATCATTTTGGCTTAGGGGTAGGGTGTGTGCTTTCGGAACAAAAGTTACCGAGAGAGAGAAAAAGAACCCTCCTTCATTCTCTTATTAGTTGTATCCTTGTGTACTGTAATATATTATCTCAATACTTTAAATATGTTTACATTTTATACAATTACTAGTTCACATAAATCCACAAATGTTTAAATTATAAGAGAAATCTTGATCAGGTCGATACAAAACTGCTCACACATTTAACATTCCAGACATAATAAAGGTAAATGTCTCTCTATGTTAAGAATGTTTTCTTTAACATTAACCAAGTTCTCTAAACTCCAAAAAGGAATTAAGCGCCTAACAATACACTGCAACAATTCCCTGTAAGTTTTCTATAGAAAAGAAATAATGTCCGGAAAGAGATAACCAGACTGTCTTTTCAGTTAAATCTCTCCGTTTTATTTCTACTTGAGTGAAAGTGAAGTGCCTAATATGGGATTGGAGAAAACTCGACAAGTGACGTTAGATAACCACTTTACAACACTTTTCCTTTGTAGTTGTCTTTCATCCTAACAATAAAGATTTGTTAGCAATGTTTGTCTATTTTTAAACCGAAAGAGCTTTAGGATCGGCTCTTTTATTCAATACTTTTAGTGTCTAAAAGAAATGTGATCATTGTTTATAGCTCTAAGAATTAGTTATTAATATAAATCAATTAAATGTGTTTTCCAATAACACCGAATCAAAATACTTATTATAAGAAACATTGTATTGTATGAACATCAATCAATATTTAATTCTTTGAGTGGTTTAATCGGATTTTTTTAACGTCGCATTCTACATCAAAGTGAAGACTACTGGCGACGGATCTCGTTATTTTCAAATTTGGTCAGGTGACGAGGATGACACATGAACTGGCACTCCACTCTCTAAACTTCCAGACCACTAAACATTAGAACTTTGATCCACGACGAATTTAACTTACATTGGTCTTTTTACAAGGCAGTTTTTCAGTATAGTGATGTTCTCTGTAATAGTAGAAGTGTTTTAACCTTCAGATTTATCAATCACTGTTTTATTACAAAATTTGCATTCCTATATATTAATATAATCACTGTTTTCTTAAGCAATTTCATATAATAACTAAGATAAAGTGCTCTAGTTTTTGTAAAAATTAAAACATCTCTTATCCTGAAGATCATTTTAAAAATGAGTAACATAGCAACACATCAGAATTGAAAAATTAAAAATTTGTTCATAAACTTTTGGTAGAGAATGGGCCGCGTTTATGTTATTTTTTTGTATATTTTTACCAATTTGTTCTCAATTTAGAAAAAAAAATTTTCTTTTTTTTTTACAGAAAAAGAAATTTTAATAATTTTACATAATTTTTTATAGTTTATAGAAAAAAAATTTCTATAAACTGTTTCCAGGTATCTTATTTTTAAGATACTCACATTTTAATTGAAACTTTAAAATTTTGGGATTTTTTTACAGTTTGATATTAATTAGCATCTTTAAAAAATGAATTAAATTGCACCATTTTGACGTAATCCCGAAATGTCAACCAAAGCTTCCATTTCGAACATTCTTCTATTTGGTTTATATTTCCTTTATCGAATTTTTAAAAAAAATTTTAAGAAATGCCGTGTTGTGTGTTTTGAAAAAAGAGAGCAATTTCGAAAAAATATATTTTTAAATAAAAATATTGTAAAATAAAAATCAAATTTATTATGGCATTTATATAAGAGTATTACACTCTTTCTGAAAAGTGTGAGATTGTTTTGATAAAATAACGAACACTTTTAAAAAGAGAAATCTTAACGAAATTCCTATTCCACCAAATAAAACAATTTTTTTATTGAAATGCACGAAAGTTCTACAACCTTAGAATAACATCACGTCATTTTGACGTCATCAAAGGTCGTGATGACGTAAAACATACAGTTATTCCTGTGACCGATTTTTGTTTTGTTTACAGTAGTGTTTAATGTGACTTCACTTCTGCTTACGGCAATATAGTAACGGTTTCCTCTCTTTCTTTTTTTTTTTTCTTTTTTCTTCTTTTTTTTTTAATTCTTCATCTGGAAAGTTTGAAAAGTAAGATTATGTGCAATATACAGTAAGTGAAAAAGTATTAAAATGCTTTTAGCAGTAGCTTGACCTTTAGAACCGGAATATTACTTAGTTTTATTGTTCATATATAAGCAAAAGCTTTCAATTTTTTTAAATGTCCTTGGTCTAACTGTTTATTTACTTCCGAATATTTTTATTTTAATTTTTAGATAAAACGCTGTCTAATAAAATAAATGTTCAGATAGTAAGGCACTTATTTTTCATATTGATTCACATCTGAATATAATGCTTGTTTATACATTTTTTGTATAATTATTATCTATATTATTTTTATTCTTTAATGGAATCTTATTCGTACGCTATTTTCTCTTCCTTGCAGCCAAACGGTATAGACAAATTTGGGAGAAAGCTGGCAGGCTTTAAAACTATGTTTAACCTTACACGCTTAGAGTTCCTAACTAAGTGTAGTTAGTTCCTAACTATTCGATCTTAACTGTTATGTTAAAAGTGCGCATTATACGCTGGATTTTACGGTATATATATCTTCTGCTCTCTCTTATATATGTATAAAATTAAGAGGTTAATAAAAATTTATCTTTAATAAATTATACATACCTAGATAAATAGATCTATTTTTAATACGGTCATAATATAGTTAGATGTATGAAAAGTAAAAGACTTGGATAGTATAACTTTGTAATATATATATATATATATATATATATATATATATTATACAAAAATAAACACAAAATAGTTATAATCCTAAGATAACTATAGTCATAATAGAATAAAGTCTTAGCCACATAGGTACTAGAACAAACTCCTGGCCTTAGAAGCCAGGATTGCAGGTTTAAACAAAGTTTTTCGGCAGCCAACCTTCGCCTGAATTTGCCAATACTCTGGGCCATAGGGAAAGTAAGAAATTTCTAGAGAAGAGTTTAACTATTATTATAAATAAAACCATAATCTATTAATGTAAAACGATAATATTATAGCCTATAATAATTACTAGAATATTTTAAAATCAAAACTAAAACAATTAGATAATGACTTACCACGTGTGTAGGCAAAAACCATTTTCCCTGGCAATAGAAAGGTCAATAACAATAATGTATAAATTATTAAGTTTTGATAAAATAAGATTAAACCTATGTATATTCCCATTTAAAAACTCTAAATTTTGTTTTAAAATTTATAGAAAATAAAAGTACCACCCAGACATATACAATAAATTTTAAATAAAATATAATATCGTTAATTTACTTAGCTTGAGGCGCCATCTATCGAGTAACTGTACAACTAATAACATATTTCTGAAATTTAACTGTTAGGTGTATAGCATTTTATAAATTTAGCAGGGTATCCATGTTCCAACAATGTACAATATATACATATATATACAAAAAATAAACAAATATATATATATATATACAAAAATTAAACAAATATATATCAAATTTCATTTTCAGGGAAACTATGGAATACTTGTATGGGTGTTTTAAAATTTTTTTTCTGTTATATAGCAAAGCTAATGGCTTACAGTAGTAACAGTTTTGAATACTTGCAGCAAATGTATGCAATAAATTACTATATGCTTATATAAAATGTCTAGTAATAGTTAGACCCAAAAACTGCTCACTTGTCTTTCCAAAATATGAAGTATAAATTGCATAAACTTCACAATGCAACACTTTTGTACAGTTAAGCTAGATGACTATAATAAAAAAATATTCACTTGCAAAATGAATTACACCACTATTTCATAGTACTTTGGAATGGATGTTATTTGTGCTCTTGCCTAACATTCGATATGAGTAATAAAATCCAGTCAATATATCAAGTACTGAGCTTTGAAGTGTAATCAACAATGAGCTTAACCGAAAATTAAAGAATTTTTAAACGTTTGCAGAAACATATTTTTAATTTCATTCGTTCATTTTTAATTAATTCAAAAAAGATATATATGATTTACTACAATCTTAAAAATTGCATTTGCTTAAACAATTGAAATCCACGTTGATTTATTTTTATCGTCTGCCCTTTTAAAGGACTAAAATGAAATGAATTAATTCGAAGCTCTAATTTCTCATTGGGGAAATATACTTCTATGTTCTCAGTCCTTTGTGTCTCTTTTAACAAGCTTCATCATTACGGTTCTCAGTGAAAGCAATTAAGCGCGTAATTTTACGCTCATTACCTTCAAAAATTTTATTTCTTTTCTTGTCAACACTCTTCTAGATGAAGGGAAATTAAACGCCGCAATAATTAGTCCGTTTGATCCGAAAACCGTACTTCAGACTCTGTCTCATTTTAAATGATACAAAAGAATCAATGTTAAATTAAGCCTAAATATATATGAATTACACCCATTCTAAATTGTTGTAAAAAGGAACAATCAACATTGGCTTTAAAATGGAATAAGAGAATAATTATTTGTTGAATTACTTTTGTTATGAAATAGAATGTAAATATTATTATTCTCACAATGTGTATTTATCGTTTGAGTTCCAGAACAATATAATACTTTTAAAGAAAATCGAACAGATGTTTAATTTCTTAAAAACCATTACATAATTTCGATTAATAAAACAAGGATTAAATTGTCATTTATGTCATATTAAAAAAATCGTCGATATGGAATTAATCTCTTCAGACATATTTAAAAATGTTTTTTTTTCTTTTTCTTTTGCTAGAGAAGGAAAATATATATTTAGTAAGTTAAACACAAGAGAATAAAATTTTGTCATTCAAGATATATAATAAATCGATAATAAATATCGATATATAAATAAATCGCTTAATATGGAATTAATCTCTTCAGACATATTTAAAAATGGTATTTTTGAAAGAGATGGCAAATACATATTTAGTATATTAAATACAGAAGGATAAACTTTTGTCATTCAAGATATATAATACATATCGATAAATAAATAAATCGTCTGATATGTACTTAATCTTTTCAAACACATTTAAAAATGGTTTGTTTGTTTCTGCAAGAGAAGGAAAATACATATTTAATAAATTCAACGCAGAAAAATAAAATTTGTCATTCAAGCTACTATTACTTACACTCATTTTTATTTCTATTAAAATTGATATTAATTTATTTTTTTGATCAAACTGACATTAAAAACATCTATTAACTCAGAAAAATGGCGCCAAATAATCGCAAGAAGACTGGAAAATGAGCATCAATCACCAAGGTCTATACTGCTTTGAAATCAATAGAAGCTTACTAAATGAGTTTCGTTATCAAACACGGAAAGGAAAAAGGAAAACTTTTACCTAATAGAATACCTATTTCTAGCTATTATCGATGTTCTACAGGTAACATGATATATGATAAGACGATTGCATTTATTTTCAGGAGAAGGAAATAAATAGAACATCCTAATGTTCAGAACGTATTAGAAAAAGCAAACACAAATGTCCTTGAGCCCGAATACAGTGATTATGAATTCAGCCATCCTCTTCAGAGCTGTTTTAAAAAGCCCTTATTTTTCTATTTGTTCATTCCTTATCGTAACTCTGTAAGTGAAATATATATATAATATACTACCGAATAACACCTGCTCTTGTTTTGCTATTTATATTTCACGCATGCTTTGTTCCAAACCCATCTTTAAAAAAATAAAAGAATAAAAAAATTTTAAAGGTAATTTTTCTTTTGTTTGGTGTAATCTCCTTTTTTTATTTCTTTGTTTAGATTCACTCTGGCAACACTTTATTGTTTAAAAAGTTGTATTCCGTGAGAGTCTTCAGCTGGTGTTGCAATCGACATAAGAATCTTGAATCATACAAAACAAGGAAATGTGTCGATGGGACTTCTTCAAAAGATGAGAATCAAAAACCATGCTTGGATAAACAGAATATACAAAGACTTTCCGAGCTAAAACTTAGCTATTCACTTCAGTTGAATATTTGCTTTCTTGTTGATATGACAAAAGTTTTGTTTCGCGTATTTGATTTTTGCACCGATTTCTGTTTGCAATCCACTTTTTTACGTAAAAATCAATATCCGGTTGTGTCAGTTGGGATTTATTTAATTTTTATTGTGATTTCTAAGTACATATGTAATACATCTGTTCTTAGCCATGTTATTTTTATTGTTACGACAGAATTTCTGGACTTCTCATCATTCGATAAGTGTTATTCTTTTTTGTTAGAGATTATTCGAATTTCATATTATATAGTGTTATATGTGTTTAATACGTTCATTCCAATTGTAATTAAGTTTATTTTTAATTCAAATATTGTTAATTTCTATTTAAGTTGTATCAAAGCGTCTGAAGAAATATATCATGTAATAACTTATTGCTGTTTTTCATTAGTTGTAGTTACTACCGATGTTGTAGAATTTCAATATAAAAAGTTATGCATTCAATGCCATTTACTTTTTAATGCCCTTTCCAAAGCTTCATATAAAGCTTTTGATAATTTGTGTTACATATTTTCTCACGAAATTTTTGACATATTGCATGCTGTATACTTAAATAATTTTATAATTCTTAATGCAATAACAAAGATTATTTATCAAATATCAAATGTTGTCTTGGTTTTATTTTTTACAGTGTTTGTTAATAATTTGTTATTTATGGTGTTTGATATGTTGTATTCATTATATTCCTTTGTTTTAAACAGTTTTTATTATATATTAACATCTTTTCATAGGATTCTAGAAAGAATTAGAAAAACTTCCTTGTCACCTTTTTTATACGAAATATTTTGTATTCTCATATGCAGTCATTTATTTTATATTACTTTTTTAAAAAGTATCCGTAAAATACTATATATCACCTGTTATGTAGCAACAATTATTTTATTAAAAATTCTTGACTTTGTATTATCAAGTGAATTATCCTTTATATTTAAATCATCGATTAGACCTCTAGTAAAAATTACATTTTTTATAGAATATGTATTTATTTTTATATCTAAGATCTTTAGTAAGAAATTGTGTTTATGGTCTTTTTCAATCTTTAAATCATTAATCCAATTTTTACGTACAGTAGTTTATTTTATTTATTGCTCTGTTGACATCGCAATAAAACAAATTATTCGTAATATTAGTTTCACCAACGCATATTTCTTTGTCATAAAAATATTTCAGAATATGTACACTACATCATTTGTTCTAATTTCCTCAGATTCAGTGTTCAAAATTCTGTATTTTGGCTTGGAAATAGGCTTAAATTTTATATTTCTTGCCATAATGAAAATGTGTAACATTTTTTATAAATTAGGCAATTTTGTATTTTTTATGTTGGGTGAAATTATATCGCATTTTTATTCCTTAAACTTTTGTGTTACTGCAGCTCATTTCATAAGAAAATTTTTACTGGATATGTATTATTTATTTTATAAAATGAAGATAAAACTCATAAATAGTGAATTTTGTTCCGAATTCATATTCTATGCACTGCCATTTGTAAAACTTTATCTAGCTCAATATGTATCGTGTATAATAGATTTTTCGATTCAATTTGAGTTTTTGATGTAAGCATAATTTGAATTTTTTTTAATAATAACTAATTTGTCAACATTAGCTACCATTTGAATAACATATGCAATTAAAACATATCTTCTATGTATATGTAATGTTTTTAAATAATTCTTTTATATCTATTAAGTGTTAATTTGAATGCATTTTCATAAACTCTTATTTTTACAACTATTTGTATTTTACTAAACTTTTACGGTACTTACGTATTATCACAACCGTATTGGCGACATTATATGAAACGCAGCCAGTTTAGCGCATACGACACATGCGAAATCGGGGTTGAAAACTTGGCGAGCTATCTTGAACGTTGGCATTTTTGCGATAATACGTAAGTACCCCTTTTACTAAGTCTTCGAAAGATACAAATTTTCCTTCACATATAAAGAACAAAAAGTGTTAAAAAAAGAGTGAATTTTTTTGTATACTTTTATTTGGCTAAAATATGACATTTAACAATAAATACATTGTCATTTGCATTTCCCATTTCTTATGCAAGTGCAAGCATTTGTAAGAAAGAAATATTTTGTAGTAGTAGAACACATATTTGGTAAAACAATATCCATGTGGTCCATCGTATTAGTTCGTTCTTTAACATATAGTTGGAACATTTGATTAGTAACTTTTGATCGATTGGTAGATAGTTAACATTAGTATAAGAAATAACACGAGGCTTATTGGCAACAGACCTTTTAATTTGGTTAGGTTAACAAGTGGCTTATGATTAGACTTAATGAGATAATAAACTCAAATTAATAAAAATAATAACCGAGAAACTTAATTACATTACTTGTTAAAAAAATAAACTCTGCATAAAGTTATCACTTTTTCTCAGCGTTGCAAAATATAAAAAGGAAATTCTTCTATAAACTCTCCAATAAGATCAATTTTGAAGAAGAAACTAGAATTTTTCAATTAATGTCATTATTCAAAAGGTAATTCTTTCAAAAATCCTAAAAAAGACTTCACAAAAAAAGTTTAAAATATTTCAGCAATTAAAATATACCACCGCGATATTTAGAATAATTTGAGGATGAAAGAATTGCTTAAGCAAAGTTGACATTAATGAACATACAATTTTTATTTTATTTCTTTATTTTGGAGCCGTCAAAAGAATGCAAGCGTAAAATAGTATGAAAAAAAGACAATCTAAGTCGATCTGAAGTAAAAATGAGATCTTCTGTGAAAACGCTTTCGAAACTTCTCGTTTTCCGTTATTCTAATTTGAAGGCTGCAAGTAACGTTTTCGCTATGGAAAGATGCATTTAAGGCATCCGACTACCCAAAAATTGTGAATTTTGCCAAAAATTGACAAATTATTTCATGATTTTGTTTTATAGGACATCTTACTAGTTTTTTTTAAAATACCAAATTTATTATTTTCCTTTCACTAGAACAAAAATACAAGTGTTATAGTAAAAGCAGATGCCATTACTTTAAGTAAGATGTCATACTTCAAAACGCGTTTTACTTGAAATGTGTGTTTTTTTAAATGCTCAAACGGGGACAGCTATTGCTAAATCAGTTGTGAAAATAATTAACTGAAATTTCTTGTGTATGTTCTGTATAATAGTAGAAGAGTTTTAACCTACAGATTTATCAATCACTGTTTTATTACACAATTTACAGTCCCTTATGTGAATATAATCCCTGTTTTTTTAATCAATTTCATATAATAACTAAGGTAAAGTGCTCTAGTTTTTGTACAAATTAAAATATTTCTTATCCTGAAGGTCATTTCAAAAATAAATAACATAGCAACACATCAAAATTGAAAATCTGCTCATAAACTTTTGGTACAGAATGGGCCCCGTTTATGTTATTTTTTGTAAATTTTTACCCATTTTAGTAATAATAATTTATTTTGCTCTTCTTAATTTTAGCATTTGTTTCTTAAAATGTACTAAACAAATCTAAAAACCACAAAAAATCCTCATATCTCCATTTTTTTTAAAAAAATGTTGTCGCAAGTAGTCGGTTACCTGAAGTTCTCCGAACATTTGTGATGCTTAAATATATGTGTGTTTATTTTTATGTTGTAATGTGTCCATTAAAATGCTACCAGAAAATACAAATATCTGAGGTTCTGTTTCATCAATTTTCAGTAATGCATCGTTTTTAAGAATATTCGATTGGATTTAAAGATCTAGCTAAAGTACAGTTGAAATTCTTTCAAAGTAAATTAGTCATCGAAAAGAAATTGTAATGGTATGGTATACCAGATAAAAAAAAACACCTGCTATCAAAATGGGCTGAATCCATGTGACTTCACAGTCACAGAAAATCTCCCATCACGCATTCCCAGCTAATCAGCTTATAAATACATATGACGTCTTAGTCACGTGATAAAGGCAATCAGTTAATGCACTTTGCTGCTGCCAACTTTTGATTTTTGCAGAAACTTTCTTTTAAAAAATATGTATTTGTTAACGATAATAACGCGCATAGACAAATAATTTGGAAAACTTTTTGAACAATCTTAATACTTGAACATATTTACCAAAAATTGTCATGTATTTCAA